>JAACJN010000109.1:0-151833 GCA_013368555.1 Collybiopsis confluens | reverse complement strand
CGATCAGCTCGAAGTGCCTCTTGAGATGCTTTATTTCCACCGGGGAGATGACATAGGTGTGAAAAGCATCGGTACAAACGAAGCGTAGACGGTCCATTCTCGTCGTCGACCCCGTGTAGTTAATAGACCAGCTGTTGACTGTGATGTAATCGGCAACACGGGAAGATTTGTCAATCACCGATACATCCACCTGCAAGGTATGCCTGTCCGATAGGAATCGCGGCTTCAAAAAGGTTAGGGCGCAACATGGATTGCAGGCTTCCCATTCCAATGGGGATGACACAACTTTGAATCCTTGCCCCTTAAGTTCGTCAAAAAAATTTTGGTCTTGCTCGCTCCTCAGAGCTGGCGCCATATCGCGGGACATATTCAACACGAGTGCTTTTTCGGACTTGAAAGTAAGGGAGGGGTATAAACAATATGCGTGAAGATGAGTGAGCGCGTTCATGGCACTTGCTAGGGGAAATGAATAAGTGTATGCCAGCTTAGATAAAGACTCACTCGAGTTAAAGTCCAGTACCAGGTCGAATGGAGTTTTGTAGGTAGCAACCAATTCAACTGTGCACGGACCACGCTCGAAAACCCAAACTTGAGCGGCTTTATCGGCATCATACGCGCGGTCACTCCGGGGGGTGAGAGCGAATGGCATTCGACCTCCCCCCGCCACTTCCTCCAATACTCGTAAAAAGTCAAGTTCAAATTCAGGGAGTTGTTTTGTAGCGTTCTTGAAGGCGTAGCCGGCATCGAAGAACCAATCAGCAGCCAAGGAACATTTATCGAGCTCACAGAAAGCTTCGAGCAAGTTACCCCCGGACTCGAAAGCAAAGAATTTCGAAATTCTCGTTCCAGCAACGATAAGACCGGATTTTCCCTGACAATATTCCAGTCACACGCGTAGGAAGACAAATACTTCTTACCTGCATGTACTGAAAACTTCGCAGTTCATTACGTTCGATGGGAGGGCCAAGAGCCCGAGCGGAAGTGTACATTCTCTGTTTAAAGTTGACGCTCATCCAGTCCCCGAGCTTGCAGGATCGTGATAGCAGATTCAGACCGAATATGCCTGACCTCCTCATGATATCGTCTGCAAGTTCTTGAGGCCTGTTACGGACGGGAGTCAGTGTACCCAAATCGAGACGACGGAATGACAAACATTTTCCATAACACCCAGTCCTGATTCAACAGAGGTGGCGCGATGGCGGGCATTGCATATGGTTTTTCTTGTCCGGCACCCGTTCAGTATAAATAAGTAACTGGTCAGACAAAACAGAATCTAACGATGGCGTGCGGTATGACAGCTCGCGATAGCGAGTTGACAAGCTGAATTCGATCTGTTATAGGGACACGGCACGGAAACGTCTGTATCTGGTGCGGGGCTGTTCTAAAATTATAGCCTGAGCAGAGTTCAGAGCGGCGTAGGGGACAAACAACCTACGCTCGATCAACCATCAGGAACGATACACTTACATATTATCCGCCTATGGAATAGGAGAGATGCATCCGATGTTAATCGCTCCTGAGTTGCTTAACTTAGGAGAGGGACAGAGTTGGACACTCCTGCCTTCTGACATCCGAAACTTGAGCCACTCAGAGGAGAACGATAGGGAAAAGTTCATTGCCAATATTCACTACATAGTCAACTCCTAAATGGCAGAACCCTCACCATCCTGAATCACCGGATCGACGTCGTCCCCTCGATTCAAGCTGAAATCACCAGCAGCTGAAGTACATGCTTTGATAGCGTTGAAAGCAGCAGCGACAGCGTTCGACCTTGTGAGATGTGGCGCACTCGCGACCGGAACATCAGATGTCCCAATGACCTTTAAAGATTTGATGTGGGCGACGTAGACCTATTCGGCCATCTGAAAACATACGCGTACATACCAGTGACACCACTCACTTTTCGCAGGACACTCGGTTTAGACCGATCTGGTGAAATATACCTGAAAGTAACACAAGCAACGACAAGCGTACCAGGTCGAAGCTTGTCGGTAGTCCCATGGTGGAATCAAGGACATGTCAATGTCCGCCAATCTTGTTGAATGATCTTCGCAAACTTCTGGGAGAATCCACGTCCGATAGTCTGGCAGGAGTTTCGGATCATACCGAGCGCGACATGATATCGTTACCTAACTATTTTCAGAAGAGATACAGTTTAAGATTAAATCGCATACCGAGAGGATACAGTGCAGGCACAGCGTCATGGGCGTTACGCTTCTGAGGGCGATCCTCATCAATCAAACGCTTTTTGTACAATTCCTCTTCATTGGATTGAACCTCTTTCCGCAGTCTGATATGACATCAAAAAAAAAAAAAAAAAAAAATCCATTATGGCCAAGCAAATATGCTTACTCCGAAAATGCATTCTCCAGTGAGAGCAATTGAATCGAATGTCCATTTCCGTACGTGCTCTTGATGAAATGTTTAACATCGACACGCTTCAAATGCCAGCCTATGAGAACATTAAGACTTTGTTTTGAAAGAACATGCCCACCTGATGAAGTCTTTTTTTTCCTCCTTTTCATCCATCGACCGCATTGAAACACCAGAGCAGACTTGGTTGTAAAATAGATTTCGGACAGATTGGGGGAAAAAGACGGACACCCGAGGACAATGACGTTCCTCGCTTTGGTATGATCTGTCATAACACGCCTCTATGGAGGGGAATGTCAGGAATCTCTACAAGGGTATGGAGAAGAACGTACTCCATCGGCATCCGAATGATTCCCTCTGGCTCGAGCAAGGTACCATTACCTAGTATTTCTCCAAAAAGATTCGCAGTGATTTCATCACCTTGCTGGTCACGGAATTCGAGCCCGATGAATTTTGGTCCTCAAGCTGGTTCTGAAGGCGTCAGATCCGAGTTCAATATTGCAAAATCCAGCTTGTCCCATGGCTTTGAAAGATGAAGCTAGATGGTCATATATTTCCTTGCGAGACTTGAGCACTCCGGAGTGATGCGATTCGGGGGGTATAGTAAAGGTTGCGCATTACGAGTGAGAGGGTACCTACCGAACGGGGCCGTCGTTCGGATCAGAATAAATACAAGCGGGGGGGTTCCCGGCACGCACAGAACTACGTCACCCCAACCCCTAAGTAGTCGAACTCAATACTTAATAACCGGTTAAACGACGATTGCTCCGTGTCAATCATGAGCGTCGAACAGCCCCTTGTAAGCTTAAACGCCAACGAATTTGAGTCTGACCACGAAACACCAGAAGGTAATCTCTTAGTGTTGTGAGCGTCAGGAATTCTAACTGCTGATTGTTTGATAGAGCCATTGCTCCAAGCATCAGTCCGCCGGTTTGTGCTATTTCCTATCCAATACCCAGAGGTACGTACGTATCACACGCCACTGAAGAGACTAGTTAATGTTTACAGATCTGGCAACTATATAAGAAGGCTGTCGCCTCCTTCTGGACCGCAGAAGAGTTAGATCTGTCGAAAGACCTCAACGATTGGAACAACCGTTTGGGTGATAACGAGAGGTTTTTTTTATCCCGTGTGCTCGCGTTTTTTGCTGCATCCGACGGTATCGTCAATGAAAACCTCGTCAATCGGTTCTCAAACGAAGTACAGATTGCAGAAGCACGCTGCTTTTATGGGTTCAAGTCATGATGGAGAACATTCACTCAGAAACTTACGCGCTCTTGCTAAACACATACATTAGGGACGCAGTTGAACGCGATCAGCTCTTCAGGGCAATCGAAACCATCCCTTGTATTCGACGCAAGGCCGAATGGGCTCTTAGGTGGATTGAAGACACGAGAACGAGCTTTGGTGAAAGGCTAGTTGCGTTCTCCGCCGTTGAGGGTATCTTCTTTTCTGGCTCTTTTGCGTCAATTTTTTGGATGAAGAAGAGAGGTTTAATGCCGGGTTTGACATTTTCAAATGAACTCATTAGTCGAGATGAGGGTTTGCATACCGACTTCGCTTGTCACTTGTTCGGGGAGCTCAGGCACAGACCGCATCTCGACAAAGTCAGCAAAATAATATCCGAGGCCGTGTTGATTGAGCAGGAATTTCTTACAGGTAAGTGAAATAAATTACCAGATCTAGCCACAAAATGGCTCATTGGAAACAGATGCCCTACCGGTCGATTTAATAGGCATGAATGCCCGTCTTATGCGTCAATACATCGAATTTGTAGCAGATCGACTACTCGTCGCACTTGGAAATCGCAAACAATACGGAGTCGCCAACCCGTTCGATTTCATGGACATGATTTCCTTGGAAGGAAAAACAAACTTTTTTGAGAAGCGAGTTTCCGAGTATGCTAAGGCCGGTGTCAGTCAATCTGGTGATGGGATGACGGGTACTCGAACCTTGTGAGTAACTTTTACCCGTGCAATTAAGGGCGAGATTGAAGCGATCATATCCAGTACCGTAGACGACGATTTCTGACAACGCAGCTCGATGTCACTTAGAATAGACCGGTACTTCCTTGTGCTTCGTTCCGTCTTTTCAACTTGACTGCATATCTGTACCAATGTTTTATAACCGTACGTTATTTTAGAGATATTTACGTTCTCCAAAACTCGTAAATAGGCCACTCAAGGCATTACATATCAGTTGACATATTCGGATTCTATCTAACTATGGCCAAGTTATCAAACATCGTCAAATTACCCACCAGCGTTGAGCGGTCTATGCGAGATCATTCATTCCTATCTTTCTCGGACAAGACTGAACTGCCCTTCAATGGACCAAAATCAGATGAATGCTCAGTACGACGACATTGGCGCGTAATATTCGAATATCCTGACTTAGGAAGGTATACGAAAAAAAAAGGTGGTAACGAGATAGGCCGTAACCACACATCGAGACGGTTACTGATCTAAATATCACGTTGTAATTCGGGCAGCGTAGCAATGTGTAGCCAAAGAAATATAAAATGATATAAACAGCATCAATACGATTACGATGTAATTTTCTTGTCTTTGTTTCGGTTCGAACGCCTCCCTTTCGCATACAAAGCATTTTCGTCTACACCCAAATACAGGAGGTCAGCTTCATTTTCGCCGCCACTTCCGGTCGAGCAGGTATCAGCTGATGAGTCGCCATGAACCTCACCCCGGTTGGGTTGTTCATCAGGGATAGGAGGGGGCGCCGTAATGGAATCAACCACGGAATTGTCGGTCTGTCGACGGGGCGGCGGGCTGTCGGAAACAGCGAGTCTTCCGTTCAATGACGTTGCGACGGGGGAAGTCACTGGCACGTCGGACGTAGCAACAACCTTGATAGAATTGATAATCGCGTGATAGATCTGATGGTGGATTAGGAGAGGAATTGGACCAAAAAAAGTGAGGGGCGACCACCTTGCGAGTGATTCTTGCTCCAGTCTTTGGTGCCATGACATAGACTTGGAAGCTCACATTAGCAACTACAACGGTGCCCGGCCGTAGCTTATCCCAAAATTCCCAAGGAGGAATGATGGAACCGTCGTCGTTCTTGTAGTTTGGTTGGACAAGCTTAGCTGAGTTCTGGGCAAATACACTTCCACCATAATCAGGCATCAAGCTCCTGTGGTATTCCGCCCCCACATATATTTGCGTCCCTGAAGGCGAAGAATTAGCTTCAGCGAAGGAAGAGTATGCGCTCATACCGGTAGGCAACGGTTCGGGAACAAAACTTCGGTCGACCGGGTGCTGAACTGCCGTGAGGTTCAAAGATGGTTTGTTCTCGATCTTTCTCTTTTTGTATACAGCCCCTGAACTCGAACCGGGCCCTCGAGCATTGTTTTTCTTGAGCTAGGTACCAATAGTTGTTACAAACAGTGTAATCGATAGGAAGGAACTCACAGTGTAAAGAGGCGCACTGGTAAGAACGATACCGTTCAATTCACCACTGTTGTTCAAGTCCTTGAGAAATTCCTTCGCATCGACCTCCTAGTCCGGTATAAGTCACGAAGATGCTATACAACGCTTTGAGAAACATACCGCTCCTTTCTGATCTTCTTCTTCAACGTCGGCTTGCCGGATACCAACCCCAGTACAAATTTGGTTGTAGAAGAGGTTTTGTATTTCTTCAGGAGCATTAGTGGGCGCAGCCAAGACAAAGATGTTCTTGACCCGAGTCGAGTCTGTTATCTGAATCGGCTGAATACAGGTAAGCACGTCAATCGCTAGATTCAGGATGATATACATACGTTCTCCGGGTCTGGCCCCGGATAATGATTCCCTTGAGCTCCAACGTAGGTGCCATGACCCTGACCTACAATTTCGCCAAAGATGTTGGAGGTGAACTCGAACGATTCCAAGTCACGGAAACCGTAGTTGTTGGAGTACGACTGGCCGAAGTTATGTCGAAAGAAGTCGGTGTTGAGCTCCACGTTTGCGAACGCGGATTTTCCCATATCCTCCAACGCCCGAGCCAGGCGACTGTAGACGCCGCCCGGTTCAGTTCGTTTTTGGAACAGGGGGGATTGGTGGGCATTAGGGAGATAGCGAAAGGGAAGCATGACAATGGTCAACCCGCGCAGTTTACCGGGTTTTATGCAATGAAGGAGTCTCCTGTTGGACGATGAGATTGGAAATAATGGACAGCGGAAAGGGATAAAACATACCGGAAGATCGGAATCAGGAGACAGGAAGATTCACCCGAATCCTCCCTCAGTCACGGAGTTCTTGTATTAATCGAACGCAGGAGCACCGTGCCCGACTCTGCAAACACCGCGGTATCCCCTAACCTAGTCGGATTGCGCAAATTGAACATTCTCCTTGGTCGCAGTCGGCCATCCTGATATCCTCGTCGAAGTAGTACAAACCCTCTATACTCTTTCAAATTCCATGTTCGACGTAACATGCAGCGTTGTCGTCGGTCCTATTAATCAAACGAGGTCGGTGACTGTCTTCCGCCTTTTCACATACGAGGGACCCGCCTTGAAAGGAGTTAGCTAGCTGCGGACATAAGACCTCACATAACATCTTACCGACGAATAACTTTTCCTCTTCTGTACGGGTGCAGACAATTTGGTCGGCAAACCTTGGTGGTGGGCTTGCAGAGCAGATAGTCGTTCAACAGAGGTTACATCGTTGTCCGTCACGTGCGTTGACTTCCAACCGGCAACCTTGAGGGCAGATGACGCACAGTTCGCCTCCGAGGTATTCCCGTGAAATGAAATCGTCTCAAGACGTAAATATTCTAATCTTCTAGCTTCCCTCCGACTGTCCTCAGATGCCCGACATTGTATCTTCTTTGCTTGAAAAGGCCGCAATATTAACAATCCGTCCAAAGATTTAACTCTAGAAATCATAACGTATGGAGATTCCGTACCTCGACAGCTCTCAATATCAACAATCGCTGCAGCCAACGTTCTACCTTGCGCTTTGTGAGCTGTCATTGCAAAAGCGGGAGCAAGCGGAACCTGGGTACGCTGAAAAGTACATTTCTTCTTCGAATGAGGATGAACGAACGTCATGCCAGTTTTATCTTCAAGAGCAACAATATGTTGTACATCGTCCAGCCCCGGTAACGCTGCCGGTTGGACAACTGTATCAGATTCAATGACACAGGAGAGTGCATGTCTGCGCCCCATCCCATCTAAGCGATAGCGCACTGACTTTAAAGTTCCGCAGCACCCATTGACTATGCCAGAACTAACGTCGTAGTTCTGAGTGAGTATGACAGGCATACCAATGACAAGAGGTATCCTGCCTAATCTCTGGTTGGTCTTACCGGAATCTAACGCTATAAGGTATGCGTTTAAATTGTCATCCTGGATCTCTTCACCGCTCCGCGTATCACACGCGTAATACCAATGGAGCGGCCTTCCTGTACGTTCCGCGAATGAAGCCGCCGCTCTTTCGTTGAGCAGATCCTTTACTCGGTTGCTGGACACAATAATAGGAGCCGTTTTCCAGATGTCGCGTTCCCAATCGGGTTTTACGCGTGAAATGACCCTTGAGTCGAGTAACGAATAATCATCACCAGTGCAGGTTCCAGTTCGTAGCCGCTGCAGAAGCTCGACAAATTTTTTATTTTCTTGCCCGGTCTGCCGCATTACCTCGGTTAGAATAACCACGGTACGGATAGAGAGCCATAACAGTTTTCCAAATATGCATTCCTGACCGTAAGTCGTATTGACATTGTTTGTTTTGATAAACGAATACAAACGCGGATCACCGACAGGTCCCAGCTGAGCAAAATCACCGGCGACGATGATGTTGATATTGCCGAATGGGCCTTGATGATCTTTTGCTTTGTTCAACGCGCGGCTGACCTTGAGCAAGAATCGACAACCGACCATGGAAATTTCGTCGATGAAGAGGTAATCTACACCCGACCACATAGCCATCAACTCAGCAGAAGATTTGCTCGAGAGTGGTCGAGATGAGGTAGATTGGGCAAGATTTAAAGCAGAATGGAGAGTCATACCTGATATGTTTTTGGCTGCTACACCTGTATACGAAGCGAGCCGAAACCGGCGGCCTTCACCCTGACGTTCATAGAAAACTCGAAGGGCGTTAATGACGTGGGACTTCCCTGTGCCTCCTTCACCACCTAAAAACATTCGTAACGGATCCGCATTGGCGGTTTGGGAGTGGGAAGCAATGATTCGAAAAGCTCGTTCCTGCTCGGTGTTAAGCGGCGGATTGATTTCAGATATGAATTCATCAATATCAATGCCAGAACAGCTCCGTTGATTGAAGTCGTGTGCCCTATAAACCATGGATTCGTGGTCGACAGCTCCCATCGCTAGGGATCGAAACTGAGGATCAATAGAAGAGAAATCAGGATGGATTTCAACGTCGGAACTCGGCCTATTCAGTGCGTTCTGTCTCCATTTTTCTTTTCGCAGACTATATGTCTCTTTCCAGTTTTGCTCCATTGTTGGCTTTGAATCAGATACGAGATGCTCAGAATTGGTTCCCGGTGTACCAAATTCATGTTCAGACACCTCTGCAGAGTCAAACATGCCGGAGATTTCTGCATAATCTAAACACTGGCTAGCGTCTGTTATTGCTTCCATGTGTCGATTAAAGTGCGTCGCATCTATCGAAAGCAGATGATCAAGTAGAAAATCCTCACTGTCTTCCACAGCAAGGATGTCATCTTCAACAAGCCGGTCGCGTTCTCCTGTTCCGGGAAAATGCCTCCTTAAACGTCGAGCGGTTGCCCGATTTGTGAAATGGTCATCCTTGCTATCCCGACACTCGTGCAGGATTTGCATATTTTCCATAACTGCCAGAACGTCTTCATCACAGACATGAGTGAATTGGTCAAATGCGTCTGACCATGTAGAAGAGTTCCCGAGTAGATCTTGGGCATGACGCCACGGCTTGAATAGAATCAGCATCAACCGACAGTATCTTTCCCGAACTGGAGGCTTATCTCTTCGAGGGATCGGGGGCCCTATTGGCACAGGAATCTTGCGTTTACTTTCCTTGAAAATGGTATGCCAGTGTGTAATGGCTTCCGGATGCTTTGCCAAGAACTTAAACTTACCCCGAGGTGACTTTTCAACAACCTCAGGGTTGTCATCCAATTCAGCATCAGACAAACGATAAGACACGTTATCTGATTCATAGAGGTCATCGATGTTGACGTGTTCGGGACTGCAGGTTCGTTTGGGTTTGGCTACTTTCCCGTACGAAGCAATCATCTTCCACAGACTGACTGCCTCCAATTGGGATGACCTCAGGACGTAATCATCAACTTGGGTACCCGATGGAACAAGTTCACCCTGTGGCGTCCCAGTCAAACGAATCTCATTTTCCTCATCCGCTGGGCTATAATGGGGTTGGGCGCGATTAAGAGTTTCATCGGATTCAATCTCGTCATCATGCCCCTGTTCTTCCTCAATATTCGCTATGTCGTCGTCCAAATTGGGATCCCGATTAGCATCATTGTCATGCGAGTCATTGTTTATAGTGCCACATTTAATAGACGGGGTTTGTTTCTCCACCACGCTCTCAAAGCTCAGCCAGAACAGATTGGCGTACTGGTGTGAAGTAAAATGGTCATCGAGATCAAGAAGGTATGTACACACTTGCTGTGCTGACAGTTCCTGTTGACTGATCATGGCATATGCACATTTCTGTAGCAACTTCTTCGCCCTTACCGTGAACACATCCTCGTTAGGATCACATTCCCCAAGCTTAGCTACGGCTCGGGCTAAAGCTGCAAAGGCAACGTGAGTTTTCAACTGTGTTTTGGTGATGTAATTGGTGATATAGTATAACACCGCCTTGGCGGAAGCCCCAGATCCAACAAATTTAATGTCCATGTTACAACGTAAAGCTTCAATTATCGTTCGATTGAAATTATTTACCAAGCCATCTAAACACCTCAGCGTTAGTTCTCCGGTTTCGGGAGAGAAGTAACTAGTAGGTTCGAGTGCAGATGGACCGAGTCCGAATCTGCATTCCTTTGGTTCTGTTGGATTGACGCAGTACTTATAACAAGTTTTAGTGTGTGTATGAACCTGGCATTTCTGGACGACATTGTGTAGATCTTTCTGGCGAGCGCCAGGAGAACACATTTCTTCACGCGAGAAGCCTGTCATTTGTGTTCCTCGTAGAGCGCAAGGGTGGTGCCGATCTGAGGGCACCGTTATGGATGACAAAGGAAGAGGCGGGACGGAATTGGTAATCGTGTCTTCCAAGAACACGATCAACCTTTTGCAAAAATCGGAGTTGGGATCCTCAATTGCCCTTTTCTTGATCTCATTCGGGTTGAGACCACCTTCGACCCAAATGAGCATGTGGCAATGGAGCGATCCACGACCTTGCGCTTCAATACAGCCATAGTATGCTTTGACTACTCCCAACACCCCGCCTTCGAGGTTCTGCTTCTGACCGTCATATCCGAGCAAGGCCTTGATAAATGCGTTCATATAAATGTTAAAGAAACCGGAGGCAATGACAGGATTCTTAGCTATAAGTATTGATTGATCCCAAGAGTTGGGGACGTCCGAAGGAAGTAAGTTGTCAATATCAATTTCCCCCCCGCAAGAAACTTGAGTAACGGATTGTAAATGTCAGCAGGATTAATGGTGACATAAAAACTAGGTAGTCCCTGATCCATCATCAACGCCCGTATCTGATTTCGCATGGCCACTAAAGATGCTGCCGAGCCGCTCACGGAAGATGTGACAACATTGACTTCGTTCATCAGTTGTAGGACCTGTTGCTCCTCAGCATTTCGGAAGGATCGGTGATCCCCTCGCGCGTAACGCGTCGCCACAGCTGATACTGCTTCGGGCGTAACTGCCGCAAATCGCGCAGCAAGAGCCTCAAAATTGGACTTCTTTGCCTTGACCGACGTACGAAGCAACATTGATCGTCTTTGCAATATGTTAAATACGGTGAAAGGGAAACTTGGATGCTCCTGGAATCTTCTGTCATGCAAGTTAAGAAGATGTTTAACATGCCTTTTCATCGAGAGCGGGGTACTTCTTTTGTGACTCTCAAAACCTCCCAAACCGTACGGGTACAACGTTGGATAAATCAAAGGAAACAGAGTCGGGTTGAAGAATTCATTGACGGGCACGGGGCCGTGCGGGGCTTCAATAAAGGCACCACCATTTTTGACATGACGGACCGCAGCAGCGCGAAGTTCGTTTGAATTTGCAGTTGTATCGATGTCGGTGATGACGACAGACTCGAACTGTATATCCACGTCCGCTACACAATCGTCCTCCGACTGCGGTGCTGATACGGGGTCGTAACCGGCTGTAAGACCCCCCGAATCGTTCGACATCGAGATATATTCTACATGGACTGGGAGAGTAAACTTGTCAGGTAAAGCGTCCAAAAGTTCGTGATCTATTTTGAGATTTTTGTAAAGATGATTGTGCTGTTTGAGCCAGACTAAAGCTGCTCTGACCTTGCCTGGGCGAATAGACAGAGGCTTTGCCTTCTCTTGTAACCATGCCGTCGATGGCCTGTTTGACCCTATAAAAATGATGCATATCGGCGCAGACAGCTCGTTGAGTGACGGAGGTAATACCTTAGCCACCGCTTCGGGACGCTGAGGGTATATGATTACATTGCCTTTGAAGCCACGTTGCGTAATTGGGGTGTCACCGTCCTCTTCTTTGAGTCGGAGGATGCAGCTCTTTGCTCGACATCGGGATATCATAGCCTCTTCGACAATGCTAAGCCCCTTGAGCACGTCCGGGACGTCACCGACAAAAAGATGGTTCGCCATTGACATTGGAGGGGTCTTGCCATTCCTCAAGGAAGATGAGCAAACTTTACAGAGCGATAAAGAAACGTCATTAATTGACGTCTCGTGAATGCCGAGCGGATGTAGTAAACAGTCCGGAAAGGAGGAATGTGTGTAGATATGAGGACTGGAACAGTCGGGATCTAGCCATGTCGCATCCACTTTCAATGAAGGATACCGAGGATGCTCGCGCATGTCTGGACGGTTCAACAACGACATATCGATGTCTCCACTTTTACAAACAATACGTTCCGACGTGGGACTCTGTGCAGCACAAGATGCACATGTGAATCGTACCATATTTTCAGAGGATGTCATTTTCCGAAATGCATCTATGTATTTTTGCTTTTGGCTTTCCGGTACAAGCGTAGGCCAGGCATCTTTGATAGAGCTAAGCTTGTCGGCATGGCGTCGAATCTGTACTGGACTACTACAATTTGCATCAATGAACTTTTTTAGACGTACTCTTAGCTCGGAAAGGGTTTCTCCTTTGGGAAAGTCTATCTCGAGTAAAGTAAGGACGCGCCTCAAAGGCACAACAGATAGTTTACTCTGTAAACATGATAATAACATCTTCTGGTATTCACCGGTAACCGCCTCCGAGTCAGTTGGAGAGTTTGCGTTCGTCGAAAAATCAAACAGCTCTGTGACAGCCCGGCATCCTCGAGCACGATCACGCTCGGGCTCCATGGAGTAGCATTCACCAGACACAATGTGGATAGCAATCAGCTCCCGAAGTGTCTCTGCACGGTCGGTAGCAAGATTAAAAGGGATTCGATGTGAACGGCAGTATTGGGTTAGACTTGGGAAAGACAGCCGTTCAAAATTTTGAAAAATATCTTCAATAGCGTCAGGCAATGGCGATCGCTTCGCGTTAGACAGCTGAGATGATAGCTTGGTGAAATATTGCTTAATCACTCGCTTGATTTCCCGACGGTGACTGCGTACATCGAAAACTTCACGATGACCAATAGCATCAAGGATATAGACAAGTTTTGATGTGGGGAGGGCAACGGAACCGGCGGTGCATAAAGCTTCTGAAATGGTATGGAGTAGGGAGACACGAGAATTACAATTAACAGAGAAATGGTGACACGCCGGTGCACTGTGATCGCCCCGAGAAATGAAGCAATGACCATTTAAAACATGGTGCAATAGGGCATTTCTACATTGAGAGATACTGTGTAGCCCCTTCACGTCCATTCCATGATTGTGACAAAACCTGACTAGCCGACCGTGGTCACTGCTAAACGCAGAGCAATGTACACCTGTCCCTCCGTTTGCAAAAAGCGTAGCCTCAATCAGCTCACGCGTCGTCGGAGCCTTGTGGGGAGTTGACGACGATGATCCTGCTGAGACGGATGTTCCAGCTGTGATCGAAGTTCCGCGATCACCAGCTCCTTGCATTTGATTGGATGGCGAATCCGCCTGCCAAGAGATCCCACGAGATGTGGGTGCTGGGGTGTCAAATGACTGAGAGTGCTCGAGAGCAGGGGCCAATGTATGACCTGTAGGTGCTTTATCCATGAAACCCAGAAAATAATAGACAAGAATGCGCACCTTGAATGAAACTTTGGGCACTAGGTATCACACCGAGACTCCCTGCCATAGGAAAGGGAACAGGCCCTGAACACAAAATTGTTCAGAACGTCACGGATACGAGGGAAAAATTGACAAACAATAAGTAGGGCCAGGGGGTATATAACCTGGATCTACATCTGGGTTTGAGAAAGTTAAGTAAGTGAAGAATAACAACAAAAGCCTACGGTAACCCGGAAAGGCGACAACAGCTGGAAGTAAGGGTGGGGTCAGGCTAGCAGAGAATCCAACTGGAGCCTGTGGGAGCTGCGAAGGCAAACTGGGAAGCAATGCCCGGTAACAGCATTGAGCGAAGTCATTTCCAAGTACCGCTTGAACACCGTCCGGACAGGGGTGAAAGAAAAGAGTCATAACGGTGGTCGAAGCGAAAGACGGAGCAGAGACAGTAACTGTCGCCTGAACTGTTGGACTTGTTTGTGCGAACTGAAAGCTTCCACGAAGCTGGCTTGACAGAACCGAGAAAGAGAGAGTAGAGTCGAACGCAGCAATTACGGGCAAGCTGGCTATAGTCACAGTGAGAGTCGACATCGTTGTAGGAGGAAGTGAAACGGGTTGGCATGGGATAAATGGGATCCGAGAAACGGAGTGTGATCGAACCCCTGACTGTCATGGCATCGCGGCTACAGAGGCCGATATATGCCGCTTGGCTTCTTTGTATGGGGCCGGTGACACGGCAGCCCTTGCTTAGTAAAAATGGACCGATCTTTGGATCGGTGCGCAAAACGAAAATTCCGATCCACCTACAAAACCCACTACCTAAAGGTAGCGGGAATATCTAAAGGTACTATAGGGGGTAGGTGGAAAAGAATTTGATTGTGGACAGTCTACGGTGTGCAACTGCCCCTGTCTTCCTGCGCCAATACTTACTGTGTTGAGCCGCGAAGTGTAGATACATCGACTCCATTGGAGAAATAATCTATTTTGGAGCACAATTGTCGTTCACGCACCCACCACTCGGATTATCGGTCGAGGCGGCTTGTATTGAGCCTCTACAAATCCGTAGGTGCCGTCGATAAATCTGCCCGATACTCACCTCTATTTACAACGACTGTGTTTTACTGACCCGACTCGTATACTTGAGCTCAGCAACGACGTTACTAGACACAGCCGCGAAGCCGTAGATAGGGTATCAATATACCTTGAGGTTACTGGCGTCTCTAGTGGTCAGCATAGTGGTCAGCATAGTGGTGCCAAAGACCCAACGACGCCATTAATTCGGTGTCGCCGTTGAAGCCTTGCCATACCTCAATAATTAGTGTTGGCGGTCAATTACTCGGCAAAATACATACTCGGCAAAATACAAACTTGGTGCTACACGGAAAAATTCAACGTAATCAGGAATCAATATCGAACTCTCCACCTCTCCTTGATTAAATCCGCTGCCCTCTCCGCTACAATATACACCGGTACTGACGTATGAGCAGCCTGAGCTGGGTACCGGGGCTGAAAAGCGGGATAATTGAGTAAATTTGTATCAAAAGCCGAAAACCAATGATGCACGTAGAAATATCGAAGCGTCGACTACTCGAAGACCGGTTAGACCCTTGACGGTCAAATCAGGATCTAGGACTCCGTAATCTGCTCTCTTGAAAGACATAGCCGCAGTTCCGACCGGGTGGTTTTCAGTGGCCGCGTTTTGATTTATATACACGTCTAGCTCATCATACGTAGTAGCATTCGTCGGTGGAGCAAGGACGAAACCATCCCAAGTTCGGGCAGCCATCAACTTTCTGGTTATTCGGATCGCTTCACCCTCCCACCGCCGCCAATCTCCATGTCTGTCTCATCGTTACCTTGAGCGACCTTGGTGTTACAAACAGCACGATTATAGATGGAAAGAGAGAATATTCTTCGAGATAGTATTGCTGCGTGAAGGAATGGACACGGTCAACCATGGGCCCTCCGGTTTTCCGTGAACCACTCGAAATTCGGGGGACTCAGTGGACTCAGTAAGAGCGAGATGAAGAGGACCTCGGCTACACCAAAAATGATCCGTGAAAAATGATTCGTCACGAAAAAGCGTGATACGAGTTCGGCGATGAGTTCGGCGGATGGAGGTTAAATGCGTTTGATCCTTTTAAAGGCTCTGATTCGAAGCTTTCCTGGCATTGTTACTTAAGGGTAAAAAGACATTGTTTAGTATCCAGTCGTTGTATACTAGGATCCAAGGCCGGGATCATCTTCCCATGGTTGACTCCTGGCATCTGTTCAGTTTAGCATCTGTTCAGCATCGGACGCTGTTGTGACGATGACCTTGAAGAAAGTTACACATACGAGGAACAGCCATGCATTTTTCAATCTTCTTGAACATTGCCAACAAACTTCCCCCGAGTCATCGAATACTTATGGTCCAATCTCTCACTGCCGCTTAAGCCATCTTGTTGGTCTTTCCGACGAAAGAAACAGGTACGTAGATCACAGCAAATAGGACTAATCCTTGGTACGAGCGGTCCACTTTATGCAAACGATGCAATATTTTAACCCAGGATCTGGAACATTCTCTTCCGCCTTCAAATTTCTGGCGGTCCACTTATTCTGCGACGAGTCAAAAAATAAATAACTCAATCGATTCGAGCCCATCCATTCAGACCTGACGAGAGGATTCCCTCGTGCGGTAAAAATCCGACCATTACTCGCAGGGTACGTTTCTTTCCGCACACGTTCCGCAATAGCATTTATCTAGTGAACGGGGAAAAAGACCAAAATTAGCACCGGAGCCATCAATCTTGCGAAAGCAAGAGCCATTCACCTGGGCTTTATCTCTTTCCATGGTCTCCAGCTCCAGAATCACCTCTTCGAGTCTTGCAATGCTCTCCAACTTGTCTGCCCATCCATTCTGTAGTGTCAGCGGATTTTTGCTCTTCCAGGTCCACCAATCTCCATGTCTCAGCGTTATTTTGAGAAACCTGGGTCTCATCGCCGACACGAGACACACATTCGGGAAATTTCTTTCGAGGTAGAACTGCTGCGTGAAGAAATGGACACGGTCAACATGGTCCCTTTGTGCTTCTGTGAACCTTTCGAAATATGCTCGTGGATTACTTGCATGGGTGATACCCGGAGGGGCTCGATGACCCCAAAACGTGTGCTCGTAAGTTATCACAGGGAGAAACCGAGTTTCGAGGTAAACAAGACGGCACGTTTGAAGCAGACGAGTATCGATGCGGATGGGAAAGCGATATTCTGGACGAGAATAATGTGCATCATTGGGGTATGCAATACTTTGGTCCTCGTAGCTCAACAGAGTGTACAAGAATATTGTATTTCGTATTTCAGGAAGGACATGGTGGAAGAGGGGGCTGGATTCCTGAGTATCGTGCTTGGCTACGAATTGGGCAATGAGTTCTGCGGATGGAGGTTGGATACTACTGGGTTCGGTCTCTTCAGAAGGTCTAAAATTCCGGAGGGAACCGACGGCGCGACGGGGCCCAAGTCTGACCACAGGTTGAGGTAGCATCGTTGGGAGGTAAAAGAAATTAGGCTCCGAGTCCAGTTTTATACTAAGCACCCGAAGTTACCCAGGCTGCGGCGCTCCATCTTCCCATGATTGACTCCATCTGAATCAAATCGAGCTGCGTCCGACTCGCAGTCTCGTATCCGGCCATGGTGAGGCTTTTTTCGAGCAACAAATCCAGGCTCAAGTGATCTGGTGACAGAATAGAGAAAGGTTCCGGTCACGGCAGGACTACTTATCGCTGACAGTTCATGATAAGATAAGAATATCCTCGATAAGATAAGGGATTGCAGGAATCAGCGTGAGAACTTTCGTTCGCCTTGTCTACTTCCCGTCGTTTTGCTCAATTGCTCAAGGACGGTGTTGATTCTGCAATTTTCAGGCTTCCCCACCAGGTTTCTCAATATAACATAGCGTTCAAACTGCGATGGTACGGACCGAGAGGACTTCTGGTTGTAAATTCATGATCGTTCGGCGTTTTTGAGTACAAGGAGGCCTCTTGTACCGTTTTGGGTGAAAACAGTTTGTATTTTATACTCTACACAAAGTATCCAAGCTTTTACAACGTCAATTTATCATTTCTAATGGATTGGACCTTCCGGTGAGTATTTGCTTTCTTCTTTTTAGAGGAATTTCGTCACTGACTCAGGGTTTCTCTGTTTTTCGCATTGGAGACCTTGTATCTCCTACGGACATGGACAAGCACGTTCAAATTCGCTTAGAGTCTTCCAGCATCTGAGTGGGCAACGACCTTCTTCCCGTTTTGTCTAGCGTCGGAAATCGGAAATCGAACGCTGTCAAGAAATCTGATTTTTTTTCTGACCCTCATCGTCGCGGCGGTTTTCTTCCAGCAATTACACCTTGTATAGAACAACGTCGTCAACGAAAGTGGCCCCAATGTCAGGTATATAGACGCCCTCTCTCCTGCCAAGTGCCCAAGTCTTCCGACGCCCCATCCCCACATATTCACTCCTCCCCTCTCCTTTTCCGTCTCCACTTTGCTGATTGTTCCCTTAGATTTAGTGTCAGTTCGCTGAAATGCCTGTCGGAATTGGAATCCCCACGCCCAAGGAGCTCGCCGTAGCTACCCAAGCTGCGAGAGAGAGTACATGGGGGATGAGATATCCTCCAAAACGCCTAGCTCCCCTTCCTGGGTCAGTCCCATCTTCGGCCGCTTTTCTAATAGCTAAATATCTTGCAGATGGATACGCGTCAAGTTCTATTCACATCTATACAAAATCCGCCACGAAATGCTTCCTGACATGGAGGGGGAGGTGCAGCTACACCCGAACGGGTCTCTAGATACGAGAAAGGTGTGTAGGCTGTGGAATCTGGAGAATTGTGCGGTAAGCACTGGCAATGGCGGCTCTCGAAATATCTGATTTAGGACTTCCCTCAGCCTGTTGACCCCGAACGATGGATCCCAGTTGAACGAGCGAACCGTTATTGGTTATCCCCCCTCGCCATTCGTGTGCTCAGTGAAAGAAATAACTGCCTGCTCTTTATCGGTACGTTCTATCTCTCCCTGGTTTTTGCCTCCGGAATTCAAGTTTTCTCCTGTAGAGCCAACCCCCGTGTCGCCCTCTACGGCCCAGAAACGCGCTTTCCGAGAAGCAGCGCTCCACCTACAAACCTCTCTGAGCCTTTTTTCCTTTGTCTCGATCTCAGTTGCATCTACCACGGCTTCGTCATGCTACCACTACGCTCAACGTACCTCATCCATCGCTGTACGAGGCTGGAACTGGATGGACAGGCGTACCAAATTTCCCGAGCTTTTCCGAAATATATTCTTCTTCGTGCTGTGGCCATTAGCCTGGTTGGTATCTAGAACTGCCGACTCTACCGTCGCGAGGTACGCGGAGAGCACTGGGAAGTCGTGCAGAAAACAATACCGCAAGACAATGCAATCTAGTAACGTCCTGTGGATGAAGGAGCAGATGCACTGGTTTGTATTGATCCTTTGTATAGGGATTATGGCAGCCGGGTTGCTTTGGTTATTCAGTGCGCTGGATAACGCTCACGAGGCGATGATACTCTTGCAAAGGCCTACTGTTCTTGCCAGGGCTCAAGCTAGTGGCGTGGCCGTCGGCAGTACCTGAAGAGGATGCACTTGCCGTCTCATTTTTTTCGGTCTCTTGTTCTATTTCTTTATCCATTTCATTTATCATGGTTTCCCTCGCATTATTCTGATTATCATCTTGGCATGTCGCATTCATCTATGCTCAACTCTTTTCTCTCACGTTTCGCTCTACATATGCCACTCATTCCACTGCTTTTGATCATCATTATGCCCATTCCTTTACCACTCTATATGCATCTTTTTTCAGTTCCATTTTCATTTTCATTTCCATTCTCAGTGTTCGGTAACCCATGTCTCGATGTACATAAGTATCAAAATTGCATAGCGTAGTTGTACGTACGGTATTCATTCCTTATTCCAGTTTCTTCCATACTATTCCTGCTCACGTTGTCGATCATGGGTTTCTGTCAGAGCGCCCTTATTAGAGCATTTGCACAGCAGAAGGTCCGCTGATCATTGTGATGCAATAACACGATGCAGGTGTGTTATAATTATTATAGGTACGAGAATAGAAGTGTACAGCTACTCGTGCGATATTATTTGTATGTCAGAGAGCTGTATGTTAGCTGTTGGAGGAGGAACTCGTTGTCAACTCTACTCTAACTCCTGAGCCTTTTCCCGCTATTGTCGAAGAAGCTAGTAGGAGTAAGTACGCGGGGGTTTTAACTGGAGTGGCGATACTGGGATCTAATCGAACATAGATTTTGTACGATCAATGTTCAAAAACCGAAAATACGTACGTAGGCTGTGCCATGTACTTACCATGAGTGATCATGAGGGTTACTTCTTGGTCGTGCTTCGCAGTTTCGGGAGATTGAGATTCAGAGAATCGTTCATTCACCGATGCGGAGAAAACGGCCGAAGGCTAAAAGTGCTCGCGTCTGACACTTGCAAGGCTTTTATCTTGACTCTTCTGGCAATTCTGCGCGTCCTGGCGTCAAATCCCAGCATTGTACATGTGTATCCCGAGTCTATTGAGGAAAGTGATTTGTCACTTTGGGGGCTCGAACCCTCCTGGAAATTTCCTTCAAGACCTCGCCGTTCTAGGATCCCCTGGGGCCTGTAAAACATTATAGAGAGATAATGGCTACGGATGGTGCGATTTTTCCAAAAGGCAAGTATTAGTAGCCTAATAACGTCGTTACAGTCTGTCGAGGGCCATTGTTGCAGTGCCGGCGATGAACGTTTGAACGTCAAAATTCTGGGATTACGACGTCAGCTTCCTGATCTGTCCAGTTCCAGCCTCAGTGCAGGAAGCCTGAAAAAAAGTCTACCACAGAAAGCTACGGGCAGGTCGAGGTACGGGATACTTGGATATGCTCTAGTTCTACTCGAAGTGGCAGGAGGTGAATGTAGAAATGCAGAGAAAAAAAAACATAAAAGTATGTTTTTTCATCGGAGCTCCTGCGAATTGTATGCATATGTATCTTTCTAGGATGAATAGGGGTGCTGAATGGGGTACTGTGTAGGATGTCATCCGGTGGCTTGACATGCAGGAATGTCGAAATTCATCTTTCACTTCTGGCCCTACTTACCCATTGATACATCAACAGTACGCCGTCCGCGAGAATCGTGTCAACTCACTGTCACCAATTTTCGGGCCATTCATTCTCATAATTATCCTAGGTAAGTTGCGTGCCTTGTTGGTGCTACATAAGCGACAAGGGCATCTAACCTTAACCTAGCCCTCATCTTCGCTCACACTTGAACCATCATGGAGATTCCGACCGACTTTTCTTGGCAAGAACAATACGAAGATGTAATCAAGTTCAAAGCGCCATTGGGTGTAAGATTGATCTCGTCCCATTGAATCCTTCTCGTGCTCACCTCTTCAAATCTCTTCAGTCGGACAGTCTGTTGATTTCTGATCCAAAAGCTCTTCAGCATATTCTTCAGACGTCCGGTTATCGATGGGAGAAGTCTTCGAATGCCAAGAGATAAGCCTGTTGGTGGGAGGAAAGGGCGCGGGATGGGCAGACGGTTCGCGGTTTACAACTCTCGGAAGAACTTTTTCCTAATGCATTTGATTCTTTCGCCGTGAAATTATTGTTCACGCACCAGGAGAGTCGCACAACAGGCAAAGAAAGATCATGCTTCCCGGCTTTGGCGCACCTGATATCTTTTGCCCGTATTCTTCTCATGCGCTTCACACGTTGAACCCTCTACCCGCAAATGTTATTCCAGCTAACACTGTATCCATAATGGAGTGACATCATTTCAGGTGCGGATGACCAGACACATATCTTCAACTTTCCCGAATGGATATCGCGAGCTACCTTGGATGCGATCGGCCAAGGTTACTTATTTCTCGGTTTTCTGAGATGAACAGTGAATAAATTGATTTCTGCGGATGTAGAAGGGATGTCACTTTTAAGTGCCACAATTCAAGTGAGCGTTTACCATCGACTAAGGACTTTTCAATTTCCTTAACAAAAACTGAGTGTTTCGTAGGAAACTCTTCGTTTCCATCCGGTGGTTATACATATTAACAGGTTTGCACATCGTTGGTAATTTGATAAATGGAGAATTATTGTATTTTTAGGGCTACTTGTGAAGACGATATTATTCCTTTGTCAACCCCAATCACTTCAAAGACGGGAGAAGTTCTCACTGAAATATTGGTTCCAAAAGGTACTGGAGCCATTCTTTCCGTCGCGGCGTATAACAGGTTCGGACTTTTTGAAATTTGGAAAGCTTTTGATATCATTAACACCCGCTTGTTGCTGATTAGAAACAAGACTATCTTCGGTGACGGTAAGATCGGCAATTTCTGACAATGAAGGTTTCCGAAAGTCACCTCCTAATAGATGCCCATACGTTCAATCCGTATCGTTGGCTGGAGCCAAATCACGTCAAAAAAGGTGGCGCTTCATTAGGGCCCTTCGTAAATTTGTAAAGTCTTGACTTCAGGCCAAGTATTCAATGCTAAACTTTTCATTCATATACTAGGGCGATATTCTCAGCCGGTGTTCGCGTTTGTGTTGGTTGGAGATTCGCGTGAGTAAACAGTCGCTACTTTGATTGCGCTGCTGTAGTTCATATTTTTTATCTGCAGTGTCGTGGAATTGCAAGCATTTATCGTGGAATTGCTCAGCAATTTTGAGTTCTTCAAAACTCCCCAAATCGACAAGATTCGCCCCGAAATGGCTATCGCGGTTGTACCCACCATCGAGGGTGAGTCAGAGAAGGGAACTCAACTACCTCTGAAGGTTACGTTTGCTCGCAAGGGAGAAGAATGATTCCGATATATGTTCATGTGATACTCAATACTTGATATCATGATGTATCCAGATTACCAGTGATCCACCAACAGGCTCTGTGCCTCGTCTTTTCACAGGACGGAAGTTGATTACAGTGATAAGAATCACCGTGGCATCTAGTAGGGCCTACATGGAACAGAAACCTCGCAGTTGAAAATTGGAGTGATGCCACGGTGTGATGCATAGTAATGCTGACTATGGAATAACAAAGATTTCGATAGCAAAAGATCTGGATTCAGAGCTTGAGCCTCGGAGGACTTCTACCTGGTGTACACTATAGACTGCTTGGTTTGTTACACTCTACTACGTCCTGACTTTCAAACAATCATCTTAATTCCCTTCATTTTCAATACCATTTTGCAAACCAAGGCTCGCAGGTAGTAACTAGTAGGGGCCTTTCGGATATCTAACTTACGACATGATTTAGTTCTCTAGTTCCCAGAGGCCAATCACTATCTTTCACGGGCTATATATAGGTTTACTGTTTTTGCCAGTGCGATTCGATAATCGATTCAGATTAAAGTCTCCAAAATTGCTGTTGCCACAACAGCTAGGCTGATCATGAATCAAAGCAATCATCAGCAATCAACAACACTTGACGTCTCTCCCTCTCTCGGAGTTATTTTCATTTATACATACTTGGTACTATGTATCAAAAAGCTCAATCACAGGCACGATCTCAGTACTTGCCCAAGAATCAAGATCCCACTGATATCAGACCTTGATTTATACCTTAATAAGTACTGTGAAAAGGAGTATAAGCTAGTAGATATAACCGGGTATGAAATTGGTATGTAGCGTGGACATAGTAAGGTACAACTTGATGTTAGAGTTTATAAAAGATGAGAGCAAAATAGGACTAAGTGCACACAGCACTATAGAGCTGATCACACAGATCAGGAGGAGGTAAAACCGCTGCTAGCATTACCAGTAAGTAGCTAGCCTTTATATACAAGTCCACAGCTATAAGTACATATCGAGTAAGTGGATACTGTGAGTAAACAAATAGATAGTAAGAGAACTGATATATCTTTTATGGATAGATGAAAGTGGCAGTGAATGGAAACAATGAGAAAGCAAACCAACTATAGTACAACTAAAGATAAACTGTTCCATAGATAGTACACTACTGCTAAAGATAAACTGTTCCATAGATAGTAGAGTAAACGTACTTGAAATATTCCAACACTCCCCTTCAAACCTTTGCTAATCCCATGGATGCTGCGAAGTGTTTGGCCTTCAGAGAAGTTAAGGCTTTGGTGAATATGTCCGCTGTCATATCTTCGGTAGGACAATAAGTAAGCCTAATTTTACCTTCTTCAATGACATAGCGTATGAAATGATATTGGATATCAATGTGTTTGGTCCTGGCATGGAACCGATCATCTTTGGCTAAGGCAATAGCAGATTGATTGTCGGATAAAATAGAGATGGGTTCATTGATGGAACCAAATATCTCCGAAAGAAAATTCTTGAACCATATGGCCTCTTTTGCTGCATGTGTGAGAGCAACATACTCTGCCTCTGTGGTGGATAACGAAATAGTGTCCTGCCTTTTAGATGACCATGAAACTGCTCCTCCATTGAGCATAAACACATATCCGGATATTGCATGTCTGTCTTCATGAGACATTCCATCCGCATCTGTATAACCCGTAATTTGTTCCCTACTTCCTCCAAAACTAAGCCAAAAGTCTCTTGTAGACTTTAAATAGGCATATACTCGCTTCAAAGCATTCCAATGAGGGATTCCTGGATTCCTGGAGAATCTAGCAAGAATAGAGACTGTATATGTGATGTTGGGTCTGGTAGCAATGGAAAGATATTGTAAAGCACCAAGTGCTTCCAAGTAAGGCTTGTCTCGCATAAATGCAATTTTGTCAACTGTCTTTGGCTCTTGATCCTTGGTGAGGTGAACATGAGGATCGAAAGGAATAGAGAGAGGTTTGATATCAGAAAATCCATATCTGGATAGAATTGTGTCAATGTAGGATTGTTGGGATAGATGGATAGATTTGGAGTGGAGAGATCGACGGATCTCAATCCCAAGTAACCAATGAATAGGTCCTGCATCTGTAACCTCTATAATTCCTTTGATTGATGCTTTCAGGTGTTTCATAACTGCGTCATTTAATGTGACCAATGTCATATCATCGACATGAATGAAAATGACACTAAAGGGATCAGTGCGATGGAAGACTGCATGATCAAAATCAGACCTCTTGAATCCTACTTGGGTCATGATTTCCCTGAATCGCATGTACCATCTTCTTCCGGCCTGTTTAAGTCCATATAGGGCAAGTTTGAGCCTAAGGACTTGTCCTGGTTTGACACCTATATCAATTCCTGGTGGTGCTCGCATATAGATATTTTCATTTTCATCCAACTTCCCATAAAGATAGGCTGATTTCACATCCATTTGGTGAATAACCATATTCCGTTCTGCTGCTATACTGAGGCATCTAGAAAAAAGCCCCTTGACCAGGGTCAATACAAAGCAATATCAGATGTCTTTTGGCTTCCCATATCACATAGGAGCACTAGAACCTCCAGGCTGCCAGGGCACATGTCCAAAATCCTTGGCAGCCTTGATAGATACAAGTTCATTATGGAAAGATTAGAAAGATCTAGATAATTTTGAGATGTGGCCTGAAACAAATTTAGGTGATTCAACTGATAATTTGATTGACTACTGTGCTGTTGTAGAATTCCCTGCAGGAGTTTCCTTCTCAGCGATGTTGCTCATAGGGTAATACCAATAAATCAATGGCTGAATGGACACAGCCTTTGGAAAGTAATTAACACTCACAGATCTTCTTCATATGTCTTCAATCATTCTGGAGTTTATCATAGATTATAGCATAACAGATATCCACTTATTGTGGGATACTTTGATACATCTCTAAAAATGTCTTCCTTTACTTTTGTCTTATCTTCATATTGTTTTATGCAATGCTAGGGGTCTCGACTATCATAATGGGAATGGCTTGGGCAAACTTTGTTGGAATATTGATGCATTTTAGGAAGAGCAGATGTTACCTTGGATGTTCCCAGGAATCCCAGGAACATCTTTTAAACTGAGCTGGTATCACCTTTAATGTTTCTCGGAATGCCTGGGAACATCTAGGAAAGACCGGGACAAATTTGGGAAAGCATGAGCTCTACCTCAAGCAGGCCTGAAATCAACACAAGACATAACCTGATCCTTTTCAGTTATTTCTGTTTCCAGCTTAGTTTTAAATTCAAGCAACAATGGTCATTTTATGATCATTGAAAGATTGTATAATATGGGTAGTGATGGACGGAATAGAAGTATTAAAATAACAAAATAGAATAGAGCACAAGCAGGAGTGATAGCGGCAATAGGAAGCAAAAAAAAAAAAAAAAAAAAACAAATAGTCGAGGGAAAATGATTCGAAAGGCAAAGAAAATACTCCAAAACAACATATGATCTGGAGCGCAAAATACATTAGCAATATTTTCTAATTGACGGATAGACTTACTATGACTGAGAAATCGGCATCAGCATCGTCTAATCCTCCATGTTCCTTTTTCGAGATGACCTCCGCAGGGGAATATTGGCTATGGACCCTAACTTATCTTTTGCATTGGATGCACTGCTGCCCTTCTTTAACTTGCCCTTCATAACCACAGCCTCGGACTCTATATCACTCAGGTCCGAAAGATCATTCGAATCAATGATCATCTTGTGGGCCGAAGATAGCGCCGGCTTGGAAATCATGACCTCGTCCTCATACTCTGCCTCACCACTAGCCGATAGCGGCTTGAGGCTCGAAGGTCCATCCACATCAACTGCCACAAGCTCCTCTACCTCGCCTGTCCTAATCCCTCCATTCTCTACTAAGTCGATTTCCCCCATGGCACTTTTCTCTTTGTCTGACCCCACCTCACCTCGATCACTCCCCACCCCACCTCTTTCTTCATCTGTATCTCGTCCACCCTCATCTTCCTCCTCCGTGATGTCACCCAAGTTTAAGTGCAGGGCATCCCAGCGAACTTTGGAACGATCAGCACCAGAGCCCAAACCATCGAAGTCGACACTGGAACCTCGGGGTGTTTCGAGTCGGGCATTCATCTTGTACCTCCTCGCTGGCAGCACCTCTTCCTCCTCCAGCTCATCTATGCCATCATCCTGATCAAACACTTCAATATTCTTTTTCGCCGAAAAACTCTCCTTCCACACCGCTTGCTTTTTCCCCGCTGCTCTCTTCCTCCTTTCCTCTTCTCTCCTTTCCGCCAAAATCCCCTCTAACAAAATCCTCTCTTCGTCTCTCTTCTCTGTCAACTTCTCCGCTGCTCTCCTGTCTGCCAGTTTCTTCTCCGCCATCTTCCCCGCCATCTTTTCCGCCATCTTTTCTGCCATCCTTTCCGCCATCTTCACCGCCATCTTCTCCGCCATCTTCTTTACCTCCGTTGTTGTCTCGGGTTTCTTCTTCTGGTTCAGTGCCTTCGCCTCCGCTCTTTGCTTTGCTTCAACTTTCCTTCTCTTCTCCTCCGCCTTTTCTGCCTCCTCTGCTTCCTGCTCTTTCTCCGCCCTGTCTTCCTGCTCTACGAAAGCACTCATAGCATCATAGTCAAAGATTTGAGGTACGACAACTTGTGGGTCTTCAGTCCTGCAATAATATTACGCGGTAAGCAAAACATTTAGAGGTATCAAGATCCCTTACATCATTTCCTTGTAGAGCTTCTTTTCCACAAGATCAAGATAGCTCAATGACCGCTCATCCGCTTTCTTCATGCTGGTGATGACCGATCTATAGCTAGGGGAAATCAGAAAGGGGGCAAAGGCAGTAGTATATCACATACTGCCTTGCAAGGTTCTTGTTAGAGATAGTACTATTATGCTGGTTGCCGGAGGAATAGTCTTGAAGGCAGTGGTATATCTAGGTCGGAGGAGCAAGGGCATGAGAAGGAGAAAATGTATAGAAAAATAATGAAATACCACGATTGAAACCAGAGCAATGAGGCGACGAGGGATGCGCTCAATCCGATGGAGCTCATTCACCAGTAATGCATCAAGGTTTGGACTAGATTCAATCAAGTAACCTCGGAGGACTAGAGGTAGTACTGGACAGAGAAACGGACACTTGCTTACGGTGCGTCTCTAGAACAAGGAAAGGAAGAACAAAATGAAAAAAAAAAACATCGGAGGACAAGGACACTTAGACATGCCTGTACATCTACATCCTTAAAGTGGTACTTGTGGTCCTTCAGAAGCCAATTGACCGCTTCGGACTGCAGAAGTTAAACGTCAGACATCAGAATGTAGGTTAGACCTTAGAAGGGAACTAACGATTTGTTCTTTCCTCATAGAAGATATACCAAAATAATGGAGCACCGCACTCCGCGAGTACTGAACAAAGCTGTACCGGACATTCGACTGGGCATAGTTCATCTATGAAGGCGGATTAGCCACAATAACAGTAGTGATCGAGGACACAAAACTCACATAAATAACCAAATTGTCCATAGCGGGAACATCCCGCTTGATCTCAGCCAATGCCTTAACAAAGGTATCTCCTCTGCCCTCAGCCTTTATACGCTGTACTTCCCTCTCAAACAAGTCCAGGGCAAATGTACTACTGACCGGGAACATGTCCACCAGGCCTATAGCTTCCCGAACACACATTCTGCCGAACGCAGCTAGCGCGGGGCAATTGAAATCACCCAGGACAATTTTCCTGCCAGCCTGTGACTTTCCCCCCGTCTCTTTCTGGCTCTTGCGCCTCTTGGTCACATCCTTGATAAGGACCTGAGGACTAGTGAGTATGAATAGAGCGAAAATTTAAACAACTTACGCGGTCTTCATTCTGCATTTCTACACCGCTTTCTTGCTGACTATCATCACCTCCACAGCCGCCTTCATCACCTGGCTCGATGTCACTGCTGATGTCCTGACCTTTGACTGCTGCGACTCCTGAAAAAAAATGGTCGCCAATATCTTCCTTTCGAAATGCAGGAGGATGCGCACCGTGGTCCTGATCGCTGTCCAATACGTCAATCAAGAAGTCTTCCTCCATGGCGGCCACTGAAAAGGCTGGGGCTGTGGAATTCAGCGAAGGTAAGTCGGGATTAAAGTCGAACGAAAGTCTACCATTTTTTTGCGAGGCTGACGTAGAATGCTGAGTTAGAACAACCATATTACCATATAAAGCAACAACTTACCTTGTTTCGTCTGCCCCTCTGATCTGCTTTGTTGCTGCTTGTCGTGCTTCCTATGAGTTGGTACTACAGCGGTATCTTCAAAGGTTGTGGTAAAGTCGGCAATGTTAGTTTTTGGAGGCCCTGTGATAGCTATTAGTGTGTATGCGATGAAAAAGAAACAAAGGTGATACTTTTTTTAGACTCCGAGTCTTTTTCGGTTTTAGTAGAGCTCTTGGGTATAACATGCTTTGCTGGTTGGGCTGACTGTGATCTTAGCCTCTTATTCGGGGGTAGCGGTACGGACGAGTCGGATGCATCACCGCGATGTTTCTTTCCGCCTGTCATGGGAGCAAAGAAAAGCGAACCTTGAACACGTGATAGTAGCACTTTCGAGCGGACGGTGCCAAACAAAATCTGAACTGAGCCCAACAATGTATGTTCGTTGTCAAGTACTGGCTAGACAAAGTTGTAGTATGAATTAAAAGATACGGAATTAAAACATTAAAACGCAACAGTGCGGCATTTCGTCACCACCCTCTGGCCGGAAATTTCCACAGCATCCAAGATTATAAGCGCGGCGCATTTGGTCGTTAACTCTAGCGGCGGGGACGATGGTGGCACTTCCAATTTACCACTACTACCACTACCATCACTACCATCAAGATCACTGCTGCGTATGATCAAAGCAAGACAGCATTGTAAGCGGGAAGGGAGGTGATGCCAGTGGACATCCAAGGAGGTGATACTGCGGCGGTGACGGGGGATGCAAACGAGTGCTTTCAGATAGCCAGCATCTCGAAGAATGGAGGTTTTCGTGATTGGGGAAGAAGAGGCAAAAGAGCCGGAGGGCACTGATTTCGTGGACAACAAGAGAGAGGACGGGTCGACAGATCGAAGAGTGGAGCAATTTCGGTGACCGGGGAAGAGGTTGAAGGACGCGAAAGAGGAAGTCGAAGGACGCGAAAGAGGAAGTCGAAGGACGCGAAAGAGGAAGTCGAAGGACGCGAAAGAGGAAGTCGAAGAACGGGGAAGAAGAGGTCGAAGAACCAGAGGATATTGATCCCGTAGACGGAAAGAGAGAGAAGGGTGCGGTGTGTCAGAGACAGAGTCTGACAGCTGCGGAACGGACAGAATCAAGCATGGCTCTCAGCCTTGCTTTGCTTGGGCCGAATTATGCCTTATACTCGAAATTTGAACGCCATGGGTGACCGTTAAGACCTCCACAGGTTTGCCCAACCAGACAGTGGCGGTACTTCCTACTTCGCCAATGCGAACCTGCAGGGTGTTCTCCATTAACACAAACAGATGGAGCTGGCCACCCAATGTGAGACCATTCAGCACCGGACTGGTGACAAGCAGCGAGCAAGGGAGCAAAGGGAACAGAAGTCGGTGAAAGGAGTCGCATCAAGGGATGGCCCATGGGTTGCAAATAGCTGCAGCGGCTTGACTGTTCGGGCGGGGTAGCCGGCCGCAACAAGGTCCGTAAGACGACGCAGTAAAGGGTGGTAGAAATGGAGGTGAAGGATTGCTTTGGGCGCGAATCGGTTTCAGAAACCGCTCTGTGATGAAGATGTTCGTAAGTCTGTAGTAAAAAAGTCAGCAGACAAAGTAATCCCTGCAGCTAAATACTCGCCAGATGAGAGGGATAGTACACGGAGGCACACCCCCGATTCCAGTCCGCTTGAGCAGCCTCGAATGGTACTATCTGCAATGATAGCAGATGCCAACTGGCAACCCTAACCAAGAGTCGCCCTTCCTAGCGGAGGAGACGCCCCAGAGGCCAGGCCAACAAAGCCAAGATGGTGGTTACGAAAAGAGTGCGGCTGTGTTGCCGTAATTCACAAACCATCACCTTCCCACCGGCCGGCAGCTTAGTGACCGGCGTCCTCACAGGGATGTCATTTTTTAAGAGTCGGCGGTATCATGCTCAGGCGGTTTGGTGATGTCAAATATAAGTACTGCCAGCACTGCGTCTGCAGTAGGGTACACAGGCCGATTTGGTTATGTTTCCCACAACTTCAATCGGACGTGTGATGATCCACTTGTATCATATGGTCTGCACCTAGGACACAAAATTCATATGAATCTTCACTCGTATATTTAGGCAGATAGATACTGGCCTTATATATAGAATTGTGCCTGTAGCGCTGGATTTATCAATGAATTTGATGGATGTAAAAACTTGAACCAAAGACTCAAGTTAGTTGCAAATAGTAAATAATAATAATCCATGCCACTTTCTCAAACCTCTGCACATCATGATTTCATGAAGGCTGCACTGATATCCAATTCCTTAGTTTTCAGTTGGTATGGCATCTTATGGAGCCTGAAACACGTTCTTCAGGTTGAGAAGAGCTGTAAGTATAACTCATGTGAGAAGTTCAATGCTGAGTCTGTTGCTCTTGAATCCACACTATCAATTGGAATTTAATGGATCACTGACACTGGCAGTATTACTAGTATGATGTCCATACTATTCCATTCAACCAATCAATATATTGTTTGGTATGTATACTTACTTTGTAGATTATTTACAAAAAATGTTTGGCATTTATCTAGTATATTGTCTGAAGTCCAAGTTTTATCCCAGTTACCACTTTTGCTTGGAACTAGCATGCAACTTTGCCTGATTTCTGATAGTGGAATGATTGACCCTTGAGGAAGGCCACTGGAGTCAACTGATGGCTCTACACGATACATTCCAAGGTCTGATTCTGGTCTATTTTTAAACCGAGAAAACCATGTAACATATGCAAGGGGTGTAGTCGGCCAACTTGAAGGAGCAGCCTCCTTTAAACCATATCTATTTACTGTTTCAGGAAGTTGAAATATAACCTTAAGTCTAGCAACTCTACAACCTAACACTGCTGTGGATTCAGCTTCATCGCTGTTTAACACAATTACAGTGTCATATCGACCCAAGGACTTTCCTGCCAAAGCCTTTTTGCCAAGAGGAAAGGCCTTTACTATTTCTTTTGATACATCTGAGTCATCATCAAATAGATTGATTGGCATGAATTTAAACTGATGCCAAACATCCAGTGAGTTAAATGGAAGAGATGCTTTCAGAAGTTGGGCTTTGTTGGCTTGTTGAACTTTTGGCAGGCAAGAGTTTAGAAAATATTTTAGCTGGGATATGAAACCAGGTACTTCATGAGAAACAATAATTCGGCCGAGACTTTTTTTAGGTTCATGTGGATATTTAGCTATTTGAATGTTCAAGGCTTGTAATTTGTGACAACTTTTTTCTTCAGTAGTGCCAGTACTAGTAGAAGTGGAACTCTTCAAGTTTTTATTATGAGAACTAGGCCCTGACTCATCACTCAGCCGTTTTTCTCTCTTGGTATGCTTTGCTGATTTTGCAATGCCATAGCCAATCTGAAGCTGAATAGTACTTTCCTCTTTGCCAAAGTCTTCATCCAAAGCTGACACAGAAACTAAATTAGCACTGTTGGACTCAGACTCTGCTTCAAGAGCATCTGAGTCAGGCTCCATACTAACCCCAACCCAGTTTCTAAAAAAATCATAAGACAGAATTTTTTCCTGTCGTGAAAGCCATTGAGTCATCTGAGGAAAGTGATTGCGCTTATTGCTAGCCTCCCATCCTTCCTTTGCAAGATCAATATGATAACGCTCAAATGCTTCAGTATTATAATTATCAGTTGTGCCAAGCCATCTGATAGAATCTATATAGTGGTTCAGAGAGTGGAATTTGGGAATGTTAAAGTGCACTCGAACACCCTTTGCTACAAAATAAGATCTGTTCTCTTCCCATGTTTTTAGCTCTTGATTCATATAGCCAAGAGTTTCCTCATCATGTGAAGGATACTGGGCCAGATGAATAAAATGTAATAAGCTTCTGCAAGCCTTGATACCCCTTGGCTCTATTTTTCCCACAAGAGATGCAAGCAGAACCCGAGCAATGTGCTTGCGCTCAGTTCCTGTTACCTGACTTAAGCTTGATATACCATTTTTAAAATGGCGCACACCATATGTTGGTGGTAATATTTGCAAACGTGCGTCAAGTTCATTTTCTCCTACAATTTCCTGCACCCATGCAAGCAGATGTTTAAGAACACCTTGATAACATTGATGAAGGACATCAGGTGTAATACATCTATGTATGTCTGTCAGGGGAAATCCAGCCCAAAAGGGCTCAAATCCTCCAGCAATATCATATTCCTGCATTGCATATTTATGTGCATAGTTTCTTTTTTTTGAGTTTCTCTTAACATTCTGAGCTATCTCTTTAGCTTCATTGATTTTTTCCAGTGTCCATTTTTGTTTGCGGGGTTCTCCTATTCCTGGAATCTGTAACTGATCGGCTTTTCTTGTGCACTTTGGACAAGTTCCATACTTTGTGCAGGTTACAAGACACTGCTCAGGATAATCTGCAACATATGAACTCAAAAGAGGATAGACAATCCTAATTTCACCATTACCTCCAGTCATATGTATTCCACCATTTTTAGGATTTCCAGCAAGTTTTAGAGGTTCCAGTACATGAGCCATGGAGCGGTGAAAAATCTCATAATTTTGTAATTTAATATCTGTCTTTGAGAGACCTGTCTTGTCAGGCTTGTCTACAGAAAGATATGCAATTAGAATACAGGCACGGGCACTAGGCTTTCGTCTTAAAGCCTTAGGAATATTGCCAATTGTAAGATATACTGGATAGGCTGATTTATTACCAGAGAACCTGGTTAACACAGTTTTATCAGTTGCTATGATTACTGGACAAACTGTTCCTCCTTTAGGAATAGCACCCTATAATTGTTTAAAGCATGTAAGCTACTGAATTCAAAGTAGTAGAAGGCCCCATGAGCCTATTTTTGCTTATACTACCTACCTGTACTGCATTCCAAAAGCCACCTGTCCACATTTCTGAGAACATGCGATTCTGGTCAACCTGATCTTTACTACAGAAGAGCCTTGCTGGCTTATAAACCAGGTGCTGTGCAAGAGCAGGATCACCCCAAAGTGCTTTGATAGCTTCAACAGGATTCCGATGATGCACAGTAAAATGCTCATCAGGACAATCCCGGAAGGATAGCTGCTTTGTATACCAGTCACCACACCTATCTGGGATTTTATCAATACACTTCAGCATAGATCTACAGTTTGTATAAGAAAGACCCAGTTTGTCTTGTAGCTGTGCATAATATGGTCAGAGATAGCACTGACAGTAACTAAAAGGCTCAAATTTTACCTGAGGAATCTGAAGCAGGCGGTTAAAAGATTTCTGCGAAATCTTTTCCTTAACTGCCCACTGTGCTATTTCCCAGTCCAGGCGCGAAGCAAAAGGATAATATGAACTTGAAATATTATCCTGAGCAATATTACTACTACTTTCTTCACTTGAAAAAATATTTTCCCAGCGCTGAAAGACAGTCTGCTCTGTCCCAACAATTTTCCCAGCAGTAGAATCCCATTGCCATATCCTAGGCTCATCTTCATCCTCAATTAGGGTGCGGTCCAGTTTACGATGATATGCTGACTTCCGGCTAAATGCAAATGTGAATGCTCAAAAACAAACACACCAACACCAACACTTTTCTAAGTCAAACACTCGAGTTCTAGGGGGTGCTAACAAGTAGAATTTCAATACACAATCACTTCTTTTAAATACAGTGTTAACAGATTTTGCTTCTCAAGTTCTGTAAACTTGGGCCTGCTATAACTTTGCTTCGAAACTTCTGACTTCTGAACTGAACTTGTACTTTCTGAACTTTAACTTGGGACACTTTATCTTTCTTTCCTGTTACAAGTCTTTTCTTTCTGTACTGTTCTGTTCTTTCTTTCTAAGTTCTTTCTTTCAAAGCCAAATCACTTTCCAGAAACACTTATATCCACCTAGCTGTCTTAGCTGTGAGCTTAGAACAGTTTGGGGGGCAAGAGTGCTTGCTTTACATCGCATTTTGAGCCTTCTTTTATATCTTTCCATGCACAAAATACAGTGCTTATCATTGGTCAACTTCCGTGAGAATCTATTGAATTAAATTCTCTGGCTCAGTAAGCCAACTAAATATGCCAAGGGAAATGTGCGAGAATGCTCAGTAATCACCAGTTATTTGTGTGAAAACTCCTGAGAACACTCATGCAATATCTTTGATTTCATTGGACAGTAGAATAACATGACGAGAATTCATGGGAAACCACGGCAAAACTCTGGAACAACTGATTTTGATCATCAGATATTACTGTTCTATGCACGAGAATGGCATTCTTTGACATTTCCATATAGGGATTATGATCAATCATTCTGATCTGATGAATTTCGAGAGTGATGTACTCTGAAAGTTAACACTGAATTTGGGTTTTAGTGCTATATGAAGCACAATGTACTAGACTGCAAGTTCTCGTTGTTTATAGGTTAAAACAAGGAATATTGGGATGTTTAAGCTCAAATAAAATTGAGTTGTATCATCCCCCCCTTTGTTAATATGAACTGTCCTCAGTTCACAATTTCGCGAGAACTGTCAAATCTAATACATTGGATACCAGTGTTAATCACAGATGGTACCTTTCTTATTCTCTCATGCCTCGGAAAAACATCCCTGTGTGCTTGTCTATTCTCTTCTTCACATGCTCTGATGATTCTCACGTCAAAAATCAAAGTCCCATGATTGGCCATGACTTATCTTTTGACTTTGATTATTTCATCCTCTTTTTCAAGTATAAAAAGCAAGTCAAAAATGCGCTTTTTCTACATCCATTTCCTGGTTCTGGCTCAAGTCTTTATTGCTACTTGATCCTCTCTTATCTTTACTTCATTTATTATGTCTTCCATTGCCAGTGCCGCTGATTATGCTGCTGCAAAGGCTGATGTTTTATCTTTCTTCAACACTTATAACACTGTCCTCCAGCCACTTTTCTTTTCTCAGTCCAACTGGTCTTCTCTCGAAGCTCAAGCCATCGTGCTTGGGGATAAAGCGGTAAGACTCTGTGCTATATTTTTCATTCTGTATTTCTAAAGTTCTCGGACTTTTTCAGACTGTCTTCATCAAATACAAGACTGCCTTCATTTCCGACACTTCTTTTCATGACACTATTTTCAAAATTAGGACCATTCTTGAGACACTGAACACTGCTGCTGCTGCTAGAGATGATGTATTTGAGTTGCCAGCCTCCCATAGTGGAATCAGGCTGTTGACACGCTGGATCCATGAGACCAGATCGGTTTCTAACCAAACTGCTGTGTCTGTAGTGTCCGCCATCAACAGCTCTACTGCAACTGTTCCGTTTAAAGTTGGTTCCTTTTTCTTCAAATTTAATTCCTTTCTTTCTAAATGCTTTTCTCTTAGCCCAAGAGATCCAACAGGAAGTCCAAAGGCAAATCAGCTGTTGTAGTCTTAGATTCTTCTGATGAAGATAATGATCAAGCCAACATTGGTGGTGATATAACCATGAAAAACTCTTCGTCTACTGGAGATAATGCCAGTACTACTGAAGTGAGTCTATCTTCATTTTTATTCTGCTTCATTCCTCACTCTTTAACTTGGTTCAGAAGAGTGCCACCAATGATGCCACTGTTCTTGTTTCTTCTGTTCCTAAGGGTCTCCACTTCAAAAAGAAGGAACCAGTTGTTAAAGTAAGTTCAACAGTTGTTATTTTTCTGATTTATATTCATAACTTTGGTTCAGCTGAACCCTGCTTCTAGCAAGCCACAGGTGCGCTACATGTTTTATCATGAAGTCCCTGGTCTCGATACAAGCTCTCTTTCTTATTCTAAGGCTGTTGAAACTGTTCAGAAAGCTGATGGAAGCAGGAAAAGGCTCAGGACAGATGAATATCTTGCTGTTTCTGAGGACAATTCCCTCGCTTTCCCAAACTCCAAGGAACAGCTCACCGGTAAGCTTTTCTTTTCTTTTCTTTCAGACTTTTCTCATATTTTTCATCTAGCTGCTGCTTCTTCCTCTACTGGAGCTGCTTCTTCTTCTATCTTGGACAAGGCAGCTGCTTTAGCAGATCATAGGTCTTCTTCCTCTACTATTTCTGAGGCCGCTTTGGCTAGGCAAGAGGCTGATATTAGGGCAGAGCTGGATGTCCTCATTCATAAAATCTCGTATCTTCTTTCTTTCTTTGAAATTCTCAAGGATGCCCATGTCAAAGTTCTCAAAGAGCTTCACATTTCTGAGCAGCCTACTGCTGATAACTGATTCCAGTTTTACTACATTTCTACTGTTACATCCATTGTTTTTGTGTTTATTCTTTATTTCAATTTACAATGTGATGTCTTTGTTTTTAATTTTCATCATCACTAAGTTCCTCAAGGTCTTCCTCAAAGGTAGTGTCTTCATTTTGTATTACTTCTCCTCTGATTCTTGGTTCTTTAATGGAGTTATCATTTTCATACTCTGGTAAGTCCATTGTTTCTTCAAGATGAGCTACTTCCATATCAACTATGTCATTATCAGGTTCAGGGCCATTGGCTATCTTTTCCAATGCTTCCATTGAAATTCCTGTTAAAATGGGTAGGTTCTGTGGAAGTCTCACTCTATGTCTTGCATTATATGGTCTTACTCTAAATGGTGATATCTTGTTTTGAAAAACTGCACCATCCATTTCTGCAAGTATGTATGATCCTCCTGAAGATCTTCTGATTACTATCCAAGGACCCATCCATCTTGGTAACATTTTTGCACTTAGAGAATTCTCTACTTGTGAGTTTCTGACAAGTACTAGCTCTCCAGGCTTAAAGTCAAATTCTTTGATGGTATGAGCATGCATCTTTTCATATCTTAGTGTATCTTTTCTCTTCTTTTCATCAATTCTTTCCATAATATCTTTTACTTTTTCTGAATGGAGTGCTAATGCTCTGGCTCTAAGTCCAATCAATTCTGTTGTACTGAGTATATGTCCAGGAATTTGCATCAACCACGTAGCTTGCATTATATCAAAAGGTAAAACTGGATGTGCTCCTGTCAATGCAAAATATGGCGAGCATCCAAGTCTTTTTCTCACTGTGATTCTATCAGACCACATAACCTCTGTTACATAGTAAGACCATCTAGATTGTACTCCATTTGCTGCTTTGTATAAAGCTTGTCTTACATCCCAATGAGGTCTTTCAATTTTTCCATTTGCCTGAGATCTATAAGGTGCAATTTGCATTCCTTTAATCCCATATCTTTCTTCAATATATTCTATAGCTTTCAAGAATGGAGTGCCATTATCTGTATAGATTATAGCTAGGCTTCCCCATCTACATATAATCTCTTCATAAATCCATTCTCCAATAGTTCTTCCAGTTTCTTTTACTAAGGCCCTTCCTTCCATCCAACTTGTAACATGGCACCTGCCATGCACAAAATACTTTTTGCGATTAGACAAAGGCATGTGCATAGTATCAGCATGCAGTATTTGAAAAATGGAGGGTGTAGGTGTCAACTTTGGAGGTGTCCTTATGTGATCTTTTAATCTTTCTTGGCAAAGTTGGCATGTTCTTACATACCAATTTACATCTCTGTCAATTTCTGGCCACCAGAATCTCTCAGATAATAAGGTTTTTGTAGCATAGACTCCTCTGTGTCCTAGTGCATCATGTCCAGATTTCATCATTGACATTCTGTATTTCTTGTCCACTACTAATTTATGCTTTCCTTCAATATCTTTTCTATATAACTTTTCATCTTTCACAAAAAACTGTCTCGCAAATTGTTTGAAGTTCAGATACTGGTTATTTGTCATGTTATCAGGTCTAAACTTAGGATCCTTTAACCATGATCTTACTTGTAACAATCTTCTATCTTGCTCTTTTGCTTTTTCAGATCTATGTTGTTCTTCGTATCTTTCTTCACTAATGAAGTTATTAGGCTTCTTCATTTGTGGTAAAGTTGCTAACATTGCTATATTTCTCATGTTTTTGCCTGCAATCTTTACTCTCAAATTTTTCTCTTGAAGCTGAACTTCTTCACATGTTTGAACAAAATTCTGCACTGATCTTGCAATCTCTTGTACAAAACCGGTTCTTGTATCAATCTTGTCTTTAAACTCTTCAAATGGTATAGTATTATCTATTCCATTCTCAAAGCTTACTGTAAATGCTCGAGTCTCATCTTGGTATTCTTCTTCAGGATTAAAGTATAATTCATCCCCTGGTTGCTCATCTCTTCTAGAGAGTCCATCTGAACCATGTTTCTTTCCAGGTATATGTCTCAGTTCAAAGTGAAACATTAAAATCTGTTCAATCCATCTATTAATTGCAGCATTTGGTACTTCATCTGGATGTTCCAGCATACCCTTAATATACTTTGCATCTGTCTCAATGACAAGTGTTCTAACACCAAAGAGCCAGTATTTACAAGCCTGTAAAGCCCTGTATAATCCATAAAGCTCTCTCTTAGGTTGTGAAAATCTTGCTTCTCTATCATTGTAGGTGATGGAACCAAATCTAGCATAGTGTCTTCTCCTTGCATTACTTTCATCTTCTTGACATATATAAAATCCAACTCCTTTGAAAGAGCTGTCAACTGATAATATTACTTTTTCTTCACTGTCAAAATTTATTTTTCGCAGTGCTGGTGACTCTTTTATTGCTTCCTTCAAGACATCCATTGCTTTCTGTTGTTCTTTTCCCCAAAAGAATGGTACATTGTCTTTTCTAAGATTGTTAATGGGTTCTGCTATTTTTGCATAGTTCTTGACAAACATCCTGCAAAGGCCAGCTGTACCCAGAAAACTTCTTACATCACTGATATTCTTACAGGGTCCCCATCTTTCAATGACACCCATTAGATCTGGGTCTACCACTCTTCCTTCATAAGTACACCTATAGCCTACAACTTTGAATTCTGATGCACATAGAATAGCTTTGTGGCCTGAAAAGGTTCCTCCACAATACTTTACTCTTTGTACAATTCTATTCACATTCTGAAAATGCTCCCATACAAAGCGCCTAATTCCAGCATTCTGTGGAATAGTTTCAAAGCCTCCTTCAGGCAATTCATAGCGAGTAGGTGGTCCTTTGATTGGAACATCATCAATATAAGGTCTTGTTACATGTGGAATCTCTTCTCGTAGCATATAAGTTACATCATCATGAAATATTGGCACAGAATTTGTCCAACCCATTGGTAACACTGTTAGTCTAAGTGCTCCATATGGTGTCTGAAAAGTTGTGTAATCTCGAGATGTAATTGCTAAGCTTCTTTCATCATATCCAACATACATGTCTAGAATGGCACCACATGAATATCCAGCAAACTGGTCTGCTAACTCATCTGTTGCGGGTGGAAGTCCAGAATGTTGAATAGTCACTTTATTCAATGGTTCTAAACTATGCACAAGTCTTATACTTTTTCCATCTTTCTTAAGTACACTAAACCATCTTGATCTATAAGAAGAATTGGATGGTTCATATACCCCTGCATCAATCTTAATTTTAACTGCTTTACAAACTTCTTCATATGTTCCGGGTGGTATAGGTATATTCTTTTCAACCCAGGGTGTATGTGGAATTACAGGCATATCAACTGGTGGGAAAAAATCCTCTCGGAATTTTCCTCTCTCAGTATCATCCCAAGCAAAACCTTTTTCTTGCAACATCATAAAGTGATGCATTAACTTTCTTTCCTCGGGCCATAGAAAATCTTCTGCATGAATCTTATCAATAATTTCTTTTCTTTCTTGAGAATATCTACCAGTTGGCACAAATTCTGCTGGACTAGTAGATAACTTTGGCATATCCTGTAGAGGATCTCCTCTAATGTCTCTGATTATTCTAAATTTCTGTGGAAGTTCACCTAAAATAGGTCTAACTTTCTTCGCTACTGGCTTATACTTTCGAGACGCTAGTATTGCTCTTGGTTCAAAACAAATATCAGTTCTGATTGGCTTTAATTCACCAATTTCAGACGCTGAGAATGCATAAATAAAAGAAGACAAAGGTGTATGATTTATGCAATAAAATCCATGCTTTATGTTTGAAATTTTATCATTTTCAAATGTTTCTGGTATTTCAAAATTTTGAAATGTTTTTGGTGTCTCAATCGAGACTTTTCTCTTCATTCTTTTGATATCAAATAACTTTGCATAATTGAGATTCTGTGTCTGTACCACTTCAGCAATATTTGCGGGCATTAGCTTTGATACAAGTGGTTTTATATCCACTGAATACATTGAAGTTAAATATGAACTAAGTTCATAATGAGCTTCTTTATCATGCAATGTTGCATCTGCTGATGCTGCCAGGTAAGCGTTTCTGAGACTATCTCTAGTAAACTTTTTCTTTCTAGAAGGTAGACAGAAACTTTCAATTTCGACTCTTCCCTCTTGATTCATACTTAATAATACAGCCACCTCTCCTTGATCTTTTCTAATCAATTCCTCGAGGTTATTAGAAAACCCTGCTGTACTATTTCCGAACTATCTTCTTTCAATTCATCTTTTTCTTTTCTAGGCAAGCTTTGGATAGTGCTCGCAGTTCCTCTTGCAAAAGTCGGTATAGTCAATCTTCTTTTCGTAACCGGATCACTCAGAGTGATGTTCTGTCTTCCATCTTCAAAGTTTTGAACATTGGTCCGCAATAATGTGTCAAAAGGTCTTCCTAATAACAAATCATATGCAGGCTCTTTAATGATATGAACTTGAAGTAAAACAGTCATGTCTCCAAATAAAAATGGTACATTCTTTGCTAAACCCAAAGATCTTTCTAAACCTTTATTTGCACTCTGCATATAAATCACAATGTCTGGATCCCACACTAATCCTGCTTTTTCAGCTGTATTTTGTGAAACTGAGACAATTTGTGATCCCGAGTCAACTAAACTTTCTACATGTAGTCTTGCATTCACTAATGGATAAACAGATCTCAAACTTGTTGAGTCTTTAGCCACAATCACTTCTTTCGGAGTCTCTCCTGGTAACAGTGTTTCTAAATACTGCATTACCACATCTCCTACTACAAATGCTGATAGTTTTTCTCCATTATTTGCTACTTCTGTTTTTATAGTCTTATCCCATGTTATACTTGGTAAAGACTCTATCTTTATTCTATCATTTTTAACTTCAACCTCCTCAAACTGTGATTTAATTTGAGTTGGTTTAGGCTGTTCTCCTGGAGATACTCTTTGCTGAGTAACTCTAAACTTCAATTCCTCTCTAATCGGCTTAGACACAGATGTTAAATCTATAGCTTTGACTAGAAGTTCACTTTCTAAAATTTTATCCACTATTTCATTCACTTTTCCAGACTTTTGAGCTGGAGCTCTGAAATTATATAATGGTGATATTCTCTGAGTCTCTTCTTCAACATTCTCAAATCTAGCAGAACTTCCTTTCATTGGTAGTTCTGAAACATCTTTTACATTGATGTATGGATTTTCGGGCATTTCTCCTTCATCAAATCCTACATCTTCAAATCTCATTTTGTTTCTATTTCTCCAGTTTGAATTCTCATTTGATTTTGCCACTTTATTATTACTGTTCTCAAGGGACTTAGTAACATCCATACTTGTTCTTTTAGTAGGAGTCCCAATCATTGAACGTTTCATTTTTCCGCCTCTTCTTTCTGTCTTCGAGTCTGAACAAATGCTTGGAATTCTTCCATTGTAGGAAACATCTGCTGACTTGAATTATTCATGCTGTTCTGTCCTGATTGCAAAGGGTTAAACATTTGCATCATAGGATTTGAACTCTGCATATTACCATTTCCTTGTCCTGTTGGATTCCATCCAACTTGTGAAAATTGACTCTGTCTAGGCATTTGATACATCATACTTGATGATGCATTCATCCTTGATTGAAGCTCTCTTTCTAGACTTGCAATTTTCAAATCTCTTTCATTCAACTGGTTACTCAAATATGTAGACATAGTAGCAGTATTGATTGTGCCAGAGATATTATCCGGTGTAGTCTGCACTAAGTGAACATTTCTTGACTGTTCTCTTTCTCTCTTTTCTTTTTCGGCATAGTAATAATCAACTCTATCTTTTTCAGATGCTGCTCCAACTGGTTGTCTTGGAATTGGTATATTTCCAGGCAATCTTGCTCTTCCGTTTACTAGAATAATTCTACCCATTTCAAGCAAATCATTTCGGTGGTGGCAATCACCAGCTACATGACCTTCTTCACTACAGAAAAAGCAGACAATCTTTCCTCCACTATTCTGCCATTCAAATGGAACTCTATTATGAATTTCTCGAGCATCCATTCCTTGAGATGTTCTATTCATTGAGTTATTTTCATAACTAGCTGCATTCTGCTGAGTTGGAATACTCCGCATACTATTCTGTTGAAATATTCTCATCAAATCATTCATTTGTTTTGTATTTTCTTGCTTAAACTGATCTTGAGAAATTTTTATTGTATCCATTAAGGAAGCAATCTTCTCCGAGATCAAGTCATGAATCTGCTGCTGTAACTGCTCTTGCTTAATATGAACAGTAGGTGTATAACTAGAACTTGCTCGAGTTGCTGCAGTGGACATTGGATCTGTCCCCGGCATAGTTCCTCTTACAATAGCTTCACCTTGTTCTACAACATCGTCTATATCATACATATCATCAGGTCTTACTTTCTGACCTGCTGGCACTCTTCTAGCTTTCCCTTTAATGTGCAATGAAGAGAAAATGGCACTTCTAAAACTTGGTTCTAAAGCACCTGTAAATTTCTCAACAAGCTCTCTGTTTGTTACTAAAGGTTCAACAGTTCCAACTGCTGCACTTGGGTTTAGTTCTCTTTTCAGAGCTCTGAATCTTCTTACTAATGCAAGATATTCTTCCAAATCTGAGCTACTAATATTGTTATATTTTTTAAACAATCTTTTAAGCTCTCGCATAGTGCCCCTTTCTTCATCTGCAGCACCTGGATAACTGTGCAAAACTGTTCTTTTAAAATCTTCGTAATCACTAGTAGCATTTGTATATTCATTCATAGCTTTCCATTCCCATGCTACTTGTTCTTCTGGATATCTAACTGTCCAATTTTTCTTTTCATCATTGGCAGTGATATTACAGTCTGAAAACAAATTCTCTAGATCTTCAAAATATCTTCTAACTTTCATTGGATCATCAGTTCCTTCATATGTCAACTTTGGTGCATCCCTAGAACCAGGTCTAGGCATAGTAGTATTTGTAGACATAATGGGCACTGATTGTACTGGTAGTACTATTTTTCTTTTTCTTTGCTGGGAGTTCAAGTTAAAATTTCCAAGTCCTGGCGATAAAGCTTGACCAAAACTTTGTGCAAACGGAGGAGGAGTTTTATTTCCTTCTTTCAATCCAATTTCCAAATCTGTGTTTTCACTAAGATCTAGACTGAGATTATGAAATGCAGAACTAAGTTCTTTTTCAACTTCGGGAAATTCAGAATCAAGTAATTGCCGAACAGCAATTTGCTTTGAGTCTTCTGAGGATTCTTCTAAACTTACTCTTTCTTCTTCTGAGCTCTGTTCTTCAAAATCACCAGTAATGGATTTATATGCTGGTAACTTTTCAAGTTGTCTCGGTGTTAATTCAAATGTTATAGGTAACTGGATACTAGATCTCTGTGGTGAATCAAATTCAACAGTTGATCTTTGTCTCTGGATTTCCAAGTTTGAGCTTATTCTTTCTTGTGTGACACTAGCCGCTCTGTGAACTGCTCGATCTCTGATTGGTGTCAAAGAGTGTTTCTCTGGACTTGGATTTCTAGATGAAACAAGTAATTGTGGAGAGGAACTTGTTGAAATCTCTTTGGCTTTATCTCTACTACCACTTTGATAAGTAGAAGTACTAGATAATTGATCTCTTCTAAATGCTCTTTCTGATCTAGTTTTCCTCTGCTGCTCTTTTTCTTTTTCACTGAATTTCTTTAATGAAGGATCAACTTGTGATAATGCAAGTTTGTTCTGATCTCTTTTGGGAGCAATGGTTTACAAGACTTTTTGGCAAGATGCCAAAGTGACTGGAATTTAACTTTTGACCCCCTCGCGGTGGGCTCCAGATGATATGCTGACTTCCGGCTAAATGCAAATGTGAATGCTCAAAAACAAACACACCAACACCAACACTTTTCTAAGTCAAACACTCGAGTTCTAGGGGGTGCTAACAAGTAGAATTTCAATACACAATCACTTCTTTTAAATACAGTGTTAACAGATTTTGCTTCTCAAGTTCTGTAAACTTGGGCCTGCTATAACTTTGCTTCGAAACTTCTGACTTCTGAACTGAACTTGTACTTTCTGAACTTTAACTTGGGACACTTTATCTTTCTTTCCTGTTACAAGTCTTTTCTTTCTGTACTGTTCTGTTCTTTCTTTCTAAGTTCTTTCTTTCAAAGCCAAATCACTTTCCAGAAACACTTATATCCACCTAGCTGTCTTAGCTGTGAGCTTAGAACAGTTTGGGGGGCAAGAGTGCTTGCTTTACATCGCATTTTGAGCCTTCTTTTATATCTTTCCATGCACAAAATACAGTGCTTATCATTGGTCAACTTCCGTGAGAATCTATTGAATTAAATTCTCTGGCTCAGTAAGCCAACTAAATATGCCAAGGGAAATGTGCGAGAATGCTCAGTAATCACCAGTTATTTGTGTGAAAACTCCTGAGAACACTCATGCAATATCTTTGATTTCATTGGACAGTAGAATAACATGACGAGAATTCATGGGAAACCACGGCAAAACTCTGGAACAACTGATTTTGATCATCAGATATTACTGTTCTATGCACGAGAATGGCATTCTTTGACATTTCCATATAGGGGTTATGATCAATCATTCTGATCTGATGAATTTCGAGAGTGATGTACTCTGAAAGTTAACACTGAATTTGGGTTTTAGTGCTATATGAAGCACAATGTACTAGACTGCAAGTTCTCGTTGTTTATAGGTTAAAACAAGGAATATTGGGATGTTTAAGCTCAAATAAAATTGAGTTGTATCAGCGCAACAAGCGAACGCTCCTAGAGAGGCTGGAGGGAGAGCAACCGGATCTGGGAGGGGCAGAGGGAGAGACGAAGACGAAGAAGATGAAGACGACGACGATGACGACGATGACCGGGGAGGAAGGCCAGCAAAACGATCGAAACAGGACACTTCGAAATTCGGCTGGGCTGCCGACGCGTTCATTCACCAGGCCACACTTTCACAGAGACACCTCGACGTTGCGGACGCAGTCCAAAACCACGCCGCAGACCTTGACGCAGCTATCGAAAGCATCGAGTCTAGCACCACAAACCCGATGTTCCCTCGGAAGTGGTGGAAGGCCGTCCTCAAGGACGAGTACGTTGAACTCACGGAAGTACTTGCCCTTGTATCAGCCTACCACAACCCTGATGCAGGAAAGTCAGTCTCCAGTGAGTTCGCGGAAGCGTTGCAACTCACCACCCTTGCCAAGCCCCCAGCGTCGAAGTCAATTACCGGGCGAGTGGAGTGGCAGCAAGCATGGCGAGCCACAGCACAAGCGATCCAGTTTGTTTTCCCGGATAGGAAGCGGGAACTTGAGCGATACGAGGATCACATCCAGAACCTCTTCGACGATAGCAGGGAGTCGAACTACGGCAACATCCTGCGCTACGACCGAGCGGTTCGACAGCTCATGGGAACGCGGCGAGACCTCCTGTATGACAATTACAACGACGAAAAATGCGCTCGTTTCAGAACCACATACCTCCACTCCACAGGAAGGCAGTTCCAACCTCCCTCAGGCGCCACAACCTCTGGCCACAAGGATCGAAATAAGTCCAAGGAGATCTGTAAAAAGTTCAACCTTGGGAGGTGTGACGGATGCGAACGTATGCACGTATGTGCAAAGTGTCGCAAACCCGGCCATGGGGCCCAAAAATGCACCAGAGGGAAGGACGGATCAAGCTGAGCCTTGTGCTAGCTTGTCGAGCACTCTCTGGAGCATACCGTGTGTTGTAGGGGAAGCGGATGATGTTTTGGCGGAGGAACGGAGTATGGAGGGAGAATATGGGGACGACGAAGTGGCTTCGAACAAGTCGTACCTCCCTCGTTTCATGAGAGGTTTTGGGTTCAAGGAGAACGCCAAACCAGTGTATAGTCGCACCGCATATTTCACGGAGATTGACAGCCCAGTGCCTCGGCCACCTGAAGACGAATTCAACGGGTGTGCTTGGGATACTATTAAAAAACATCCTCACCTTTTCAACGTCGATACCCCAATCAACGCCGACCGCCTCGAGTCCCTCTTGACTACCCATCCAAACCAAGGGTTTGTGAAGTCGGTAATCACAGGCTTGAAGGAAGGTTTTTGGCCTTGGGCTCACACCAAGCCAACGCAGGATTTTCCGGACACCTGGGACAATTCGTGGGCACCCCTTCCTTCTACACGGGAGCAAACGTTCATAAGGGAGCAATGCGAGGAGGAACTTCGAGCTCACCGTCACTCCCCTGCGTTCGGTCCAGAACTACTGCCCGGAATGTACTCTACACCCGTGTTTGCCGTACCAAAACCGCGTTCCGATAAACTTCGCTTGGTAGCTCACCAATCCTCGGGCGCCTTCTGTCAAAACAACATGATAGATAAGATTCAGACAAGGGGAGCTCGGATGGACACTCTAGCTGTGTTCATACCTATGATTCTAGCCTTCGCGCGGAAAAACCCCGGAAAAAAGCTAATGGTGTGGAAGTCAGACGTAACGAGCGCGTTCCGACTGGCCCCCATGCACCCTCTATGGCAAGTAAAACAGGTGGTGACGGAAGGGATGCCAACGAGGGAAGAGTCGAAAAAGGAAGGAAGCGATAAGTTGAACGTTAGGCGGTTTGTCAACTGGAGAGCGTGCTTTGGCAGCAGCGCATCCCCAAGAATCTGGGCGTCGATTATGGGACTTGTTGTATGGATCGCCATTTTCGTTATCAACATAACCATCCTATGTTGCTACGTGGATGACTGTTTTGGAGTTACCACCGACGACAACCTGGAGACATATGAACCGTACCAAATGAAACTGGCCCGGGTACAGGTCACTCTCCTGAGGTTATGGGACTTCTTAGGTTTACCACATGGGAGGAGGAAACAGTTTTGCGAATACATTCTAGACGTTATTGGGTTCCTCATTGACCCAAACGCTCTCACGGCTACCCTGCCCCCGGAAAGCAAGTCCGAACTAATTCATCAGGTTCGGATTTTTGCCAAGTCACGTCGTCGGACCCTGCACGAATGGCAACAGCTGGCGGGGTGGATGAACTGGTCTCTCAATGTTTTTCCGTTATTCCGACCAGCATTATGCAACGTCTACGCGAAGACAAGAGGAAAGTCGAATCAGTCCGCCCTGATTTTCGTGAACAAGGCGGTTCGGGACGACCTAACCTGGTTTGCAGACCACATCGAGAACTCTTCTGGCGTGCTGTTCTTTGCAAATATCGACTGGAATCCCCTCTTGGAAGCCGACCTCGTAGTCTACGGAGACGCATGCCTCACAGGGCTAGGTATCTGGGTCCCAGCTGACAACCTTGGCCTCTCTGCGCTGGTGGATCAGGAGTCCGAAATGGCGCACATCATATTCTACTGGGAGGCCATTACAGTCCTCGCCGCCCTTCACCACATCACTCGCTCACCTAACCCTCGCAGGGGAACAGCCAATCGACCATTTCGCCTAACTATCAGATCAGACAGCTCAAACACGGTGGATATTTTCAACTCGCTTCACGCCCGACCCACCTACAACCCTATCCTCATCGCAGCTGTAGACACTCTCTCTGAATTCAACATCGACCTACGAGTGGTCCACATACCCGGCTCCGAAAATTCAGTAGCGGACGCCTTGTCCCGCGCTGAATTGGCCTCTGTTCGACTTTTGTATCCGGACATGAAATTTTCCACATTTGAACCCCTCGAGTGACGCTGGGGGCGGAGGAGCGTTAATGATGTCGTCCAACCGGACTAGGCAGCCCCCGAGGCGGCCGTGGTCCATGGAGGAGCTCGTCCGAGGTCGTAACATTGCGTTAGGCCTTGCGACAGACGCCTCTTCCCAGTTATCCTACAATTCACACCTGAACTCATACATCGCTTTTTGCACAATGCACAACCTCCCCATCGATCCCACCCCTGACACCCTCTCTTTCTTTGTGGTATACATGTCCCACCACATTGAGCCTCGCTCGGTAGGGACATACCTATCAGGAATATGTGACCGACTCGAAGTGTTCTTCCCGGATGCTCGAAAGAATCGTCAATCTCCCCTTGTCAAGAAGACACTCACTGGGATGAAAAAACTTCGCAGCAAGGCCGTTCGCAGAAAACTCCCATTATCAAAAAGTCATCTACTCAGAGTCGAACAATCAATCTCCCTTCTGTCACAAAGAGGTCTGACGGACGGAGCGGGGGTGCGGAGCGATGATGTGACAGATCAGAAGTGCAAGACGGCGGAGCAAGGCAGCAGAGCAGAGGCTTAAGCAGAGATAGCAGACACTGGTCCCAACGACAAAGTTAATATATAAAGAAGTATCTAGTACAGCGGAGGCTTACCTGGTCCCAACGACAAAGAGGTCAAGATGGGGAGCCAGGTGGTAGGTACTGGGCTTATATACGTATTGGAACAATAAGAGAGTCAGAACGAGTCAGGACGAGTCAGAACAAGAAAAGGTGTAAAGACAATAGTGTGAGAGCGAAAGGTTGACAGCGCGGGAGTGAAGTGGAATAAAAGCAGTAAGTATATGACAGTGTGAGAGCGAAGGTGAAGTCATGGGGATGTACAAACAATAACAGCGAATCGGAGTAGAGGTAGACAATAGAAGAGGAAACAATGGAGATAAGGGAGTCGTACCGATGTAAGTATCTGTAAGTAAGGAGTCAGAGGAACGGTCATGTGATAAAGTGAAAATAAATCTAAGTCCTTTGTACGCTTCTTGACATTACCCCCCTCCTTATGCACCATCGTCCTCGATGATTATAGCCGCGGCGCCTTCGGGTGCTTCTTGTGGAAGTTCCGGACCATCTTTGGTGCGTGTTCTAGGTTTGCTGCCGGTTCCCATGAGTTGTTACCTGCGTCGTACCCCTTCCATTTCACAAGGTACTCAAGCCTTTTCCACCGAATACGGCTATCCAGGATGTTTTCGACCTCGTACTCTGGTTCATCTTCTTCTTCAAGGTAGATTGGTTCCGGGGGTGCTGGTATTTCGCCGTTTACCTCGTTGCCTTTCCAGGGATAGAGTTTGTCGACATGGAATACATTGTGGAGGCGATCTAGTGACAGGGGTAGATCGAGTCGGTAATCGAGGGGGCCCAGTTTTTCCAGGATTTCAAAGGGGCCGAGTTGTCGGTCGCCTAATTTCTCGCTGGATAGCTGGAGGTTGATGTCTTCTGCGCTGAGCCATACTCGTCCTCCGACCTTGAACTGGTGGGCTTTTCGTTTTCCCCTCTCAAACTGTTCCTTCTGCTTCCGTTTTCCTAAGTGGAGAGCTGCTCCGGCGTCCTGACGTGCTTCCCGCAGTATCTGGATACGGTCGTCCACCCCGGGAATGCCACTACGGCGACCGACAGGGATGTTGAACAGAGGTTGGTAGCCGTAGGTGAGCTCAAAGGGGGAGATGCCGATTGCGGAGTGGGTACGAGAGTTAATGACAAATTCCGCCATCGGGAGGTGTTCGGCCCAATCGTCCTGTCGTCGGTCTACGTAGAGGCGGAGATATTTTTCGACTTCCTGATTTGCACGTTCCGTCTGGCCGTTCGCTTGTGGGTGGTAGCCGGAGGTCATGTTTGATTTGATGCCGAGACGGGAGAGTAGGGTGCGCATCAGTTTTGCAGAGAACTGGGGGCCTCGATCGGAGACGAATCGGAGGGGGAGGCCGTGAAGGCGGAAAATTTCGCGATAGTAGAGGTCGGCAACTCCTTCAGCAGTGATGTTGGTGGTGCAAGGGATGGCATGGATCTGTTTTCCAAAGAGGTCGGTGCAGACAAGAATGGCGTCAAATCCGTTTGACTGAGGGAGTTGGGTGATGAGGTCGACACCAATCTCCTCCCATAGGCCGTTCGGGACGTCGAGGGGTTCTGTAATGGCATGGGGGTGACGGAGTGTTTTCTTTCGGGCACAGATTTCACAACCTTCCACATATTTTTCCACGAAGGAGCGTAGTGTTGGCCACCAGAAGTGGGTGCTGACTAAGTCCAGGGTATTGTGAAGGCCGGGGTGTCCTGCGGTTGGTTGATCGTGGCACTGTCGAAGTACTTCGGTTCGGAGGTCCTTGTCTGGGGGTACATACAAACGTCCGCGGTGGTAGATCAGCCCTTTGTCTTCTTCCCAGTCTGCTAAGCCGTTTGCAAGTCGTTGCAAACCGTTCTTCCTCAGCTTTTCCAGGCCCTCCAGTACCTCGGCTTCTTTCTGAGATGCCTGTCGAATCAGATCTTCCAGGGGGTTGACGAGAATTGTGCGAGCGGCGCGAATGAAATGTTCGGGTTTAAGGACAATTTGCTCCCGGTTATCGTCTTCGTCTGAGATCTGATGCTGTGACATACGAGAGAGGGCGTCAGCCTGGGTGTTTGATTTTCCGGACTGGTGGATCATATGAAAGTCAAACCTCGAGAGCCAGAGGGCCCATCGTGCTTGTCGTCTGCTGAGGTTTTGTGCCGTGCGCCAGAATTTGAGGTTTGAGTGGTCGGTGACGATTTCAAATGGTTCCGGTGCTCCTTCCAAGAAACTCCTCCAGTCTTTCAGGGCTTCAGTGATTGCTAGCATCTCTCGGTCGTAGATCTCATAGTTTCTTTCAGCAGGTAGCATGGAGGAGGAACGGAACGCAACTGGATGCCAGAGACCGTCGTCTTGTTTCTGCATGAGGGCGCCTCCTGTGGCAAATCCCGAGGCGTCTACTTCAATGCGTGTGGGTCGGTTGGGGTCCCACAGGCTTAGGATTGGAGCAGAGACAAAGGCCGAGCGTAGAGTTTCGAAGGCTTCCTGTTCTCGTGTTCCCCAGTCGAATCTGGTGTTCTTCTTAGTGAGATCATTGAGCGGTCGGGCGATCTGAGCGAATTTTCGGATGAACCTGCGGTAGAAGTTTGCAAAGCCCAGAAAACCCCGTACTTCACGCAGGTTTTTGGGAGTAGCCCAGTCTCGAACGGCCGATACCTTAACCGGGTCCATTTTCACTTCTCCTTCTCGGATTATCAGTCCCAGGTATTCGATTTGCCTCTGTTCAAACTTGCATTTTTCGGGGCGCAGGTACAGGTCGTTTTTCTGCAGTCTTGCCAAGACTTCTCGGACCACCTTGCGATGCTCTTCAAGATCTTTGGTGAATACGAGGATGTCGTCCAGGTATACCGCTACCTTTCCTTCTGCGATCAAGTCTGTAAAGATTGAGTTCATCAGGGCTTGAAACGTTGCTGGGGAATTTGTGAGTCCAAAGAACATAACAAGGGGTTCGAACAGGCCTCGGTTTGTTACAAATGCTCCCTTCCATTCATGACCCTCTTTTACCCGGATGTTGTTATAACCCCAGCGGACGTCCATGACTGTGAAGTACCGGGCTCCCTGGAGGCGACTAATGATATCGGCAATTAGCGGAAGGGGGTAACGATTTTTGATCGTGAACTGATTGAGCTTGCGGTAATCTTGGACAAAACGTAACTTGCCGTCTTTCTTCTTGACAAAGAAGACTGGAGAGGCTAGCGGTGATTTGGACGGGCGAATATACCCCTTGCGTAGATTCTCGCTCAGGAATTGGTCTAGCTCTACCTGCTCGTTAGGTGACATTGGATAAACCTTGGTGCGCATCGTCTCTGGTGCCCCCGGTACCAGATCAATTGCATGGTCCCAAGGTTTGTGAGCTGGTAATCGTTCTGACGCTGTTTCGGAGAATACCTTGTTGAAGTCCTGATACTGTTTGGGTATCATTTCTTCGAACGTTTTGATGGGGTCGCCCTTGTGTGCCTCTTCTGCAAGTTGCTGTGAGTAGGTGTACCCTGCGGCGCACCATACTTCTTCTTGCGCATTCTGGAGAATACCCCCTTTGACCCAGGAGCGACGGATTGCTCTGTTTGCTCGGATCCGGCAAAGCGGGGGTTCTTCTTCAGCTGTCGGTTCTACCTCCGTTTCCGTGGCTCGTATTGCTTCTACCTGTGGTTCAATGGAGAGACGGCCTTTCTCCCAATCAACTTTTGGGTTGACTTTACGAAGCCAAGGCAGACCCAGTATGATCCCTTCGGTGCCTAGATCCGTGACAAGGAAGTCCGTCCAGCACTCCTGGCTGTCCACTGTGAGTGCTAGACGCGCAAAGTGGGAGATCTGTCCCGCTTGATTGTTGGTGCCGTCGATGTTATAGATGTCAATGGGGTTTTTCAGCGGGAAAGTCCGTACTTTGTTTTGTTTGACAAATGCTTTGTTAATGAAAAGAGCGGTGGCTCCACAGTCCACCATGGCCGCGGTTGCTATGTCGTTGTTCTTGTCCCTTACTCTTACTTGGATGCGGAAGTGGGAGGAACTCGGGTTTATTTCCAGCGTAGTCGATATGTTACATGTAGCGATGGAGTCATACGAGGAAGTAGGGTACATAGCAAACCGTTCTGGGGGTACTCGCACTGCGGCGGAGTCGGGTACCCTTACAGAAAATCCGACGGCGGAGCCATAGCATTGGCACGGTCAAGCAGCGACTGCAGCTGGGAGATCTGGGCGGCAAGATGGGCAGTGGAAGGCGGTACAGGAGAGGGCGCGGCCTGAGGCGTCGGCATGGATGATGCAATCTGTACTTGCTCGTCTGGGAATAGGCTGAATGGGGCTCCGGTATTCGCAGAGACCTGTTGGCGACGGGGCTGTTGTCGTTTTCCTCGTCCGCGCTCCAGACCCATGAACTTGTCCTGGCAGACCGATTCCAGATGACCTTTTCGTGCGCAGAAGTGGCAGGTTGCCTCCTTGTGGGTGCAGTTGCGCTTCTCGTGACTTTGAGAACCACAGCCATAGCATCGTCCGCGCATGCGGGCCATGAAACCCTCTCGGGTATTTCCATTGCTGGGACGGGTGCTATTGGCGTCAATCTCCATGGCGTAGGGGTCAGCGGGGGTGTGGGTGAAGGCTGAGGGACGCTGAGAAGATCTGTCCTTCATGGAGGGGTCGCGGAGGAAAACGTCGATGGATATGGCACGTCGGATGGCTTCTTCCAGAGTGGGGGCTCGGCCTTGGGCAATGTTGACTATGACCAGGTTGCGTCGGATTTCCGGGAGTAGGCTGCTTTGAAAGCGTCCTAAGAGATCAGCGTCGGATAAGCCGGTTCTGCCTCCAACGTCCTTAAAATGCTGGGAGTACTCTGCCGCACTCTGGCCCTTTCCTTGGTGAATGGTCTCCATGGCAGCCCGGGCTTCCATCTCTGGATCGACTGACTCGAAACGGAGTTTGAATGCCGCTACAAAGTTCGGCCAAAGTCCGGCGAAGGGTACCCTTCCGTTATTGTATTCGTTCAGGTAGGGGGTAGCCCAGTCTGCCGCTTTATCTGTGAGGAAACCTAAGGCCGACTTGATGGTTTTACCGTGATTGTTCTTTAAGTCCGGCTGCTCTGAGGCCCAGGCTAAGAATTGCGCAAGGAAGCGTCGGGCTTCCGTACTGCTTTGACCTTTGAAAAGGTCCGGTTTGTTCATGCTAGATTTTGCAGCAGCTCGGCCGGATACTGCGGCAGTCAGGTTGGCAACCTGTTCTGCTAAGGCGTGGATGATTTGTTCGGTTGTCATAGGGGGCGGGGGAGCGGAGGAACTTCCTGGTTGGGCAGGCATGTCGTCTAGATCAATGGGTTCGTCTAGAGTAATGGGTTCGTCTAGATCAATGGGTTCGTCTGTGAAGAGCGGATCGTCCGGTTTCGTGGGGGCCGGGGTAGGCTTAGGCTGAGATGGCGGCGGTTTGTCTACTCCAATGGGAAAAACTCGAAAGTTTCCTAGTCGGAGTACTTCTGGAGCGGTTCGATCGGTGGAGGCGTTAGGGCAAGGCTGGCGGCTACAGTCAATCCAGCGATTTTCGGTTTCTCGGAAATGGACAAGGGCGTGGTCACGGGAGTCAAAACCGTGGAGGCACTCGGAGCAGTCAAACTCGGGGGTAGACGTGATGGCAGCGGTTTGTGCGGGGACGGCCTAGGCAGTAGGCGGTCAGCGCAACAATAGGGATCTTGACCTAATGTCACAAAGAGGTCTGACGGACGGAGCGGGGGTGCGGAGCGATGATGTGACAGATCAGAAGTGCAAGACGGCGGAGCAAGGCAGCAGAGCAGAGGCTTAAGCAGAGATAGCAGACACTGGTCCCAACGACAAAGTTAATATATAAAGAAGTATCTAGTACAGCGGAGGCTTACCTGGTCCCAACGACAAAGAGGTCAAGATGGGGAGCCAGGTGGTAGGTACTGGGCTTATATACGTATTGGAACAATAAGAGAGTCAGAACGAGTCAGGACGAGTCAGAACAAGAAAAGGTGTAAAGACAATAGTGTGAGAGCGAAAGGTTGACAGCGCGGGAGTGAAGTGGAATAAAAGCAGTAAGTATATGACAGTGTGAGAGCGAAGGTGAAGTCATGGGGATGTACAAACAATAACAGCGAATCGGAGTAGAGGTAGACAATAGAAGAGGAAACAATGGAGATAAGGGAGTCGTACCGATGTAAGTATCTGTAAGTAAGGAGTCAGAGGAACGGTCATGTGATAAAGTGAAAATAAATCTAAGTCCTTTGTACGCTTCTTGACACCTTCATTCCCCCTACGACAACGTTCTTTTCGCGGCAATGTTGATCACAGGCACATGCGCGCTACTTAGACTTGGCGAACTCACCCTCCCAGACAACCCCGACATTCGCAATTTCCGCAAGGTCATCGCTCGCGACTCTGTCTCAGTTGAACCCCCCTTCTATTCCTTCTGGCTACCATACCACAAGGCCGATCGCTTATTCGAGGGCAACAAGATAGTGATCGCCCCAAAGTGGGGTATCGACGCACTCCACGTCTTCCAGCTTTACCTGGGTCTTCGCGACAACCTTTTCCCACTACACCCTCACCTTTGGGTGAGCCCGTCTGGCTCCGTACCAACCAGATCATGGTTCATACGTCACTTACGCCAGGTGGAACCAGACACCCGCTGGAGCGGCCAGTCAATGCGAGCAGGTGGTGCTACAGCCATGGCCGAGGATGGAGCCCCACCTCATATTATCCAAGCTACGGGCAGGTGGGCGTCCGACGCCTTCCAGTTCTACATCCGAAAAAACCCCGTCGTCCTCAACGCCATGCTGGCTGCTCAACGCCGCAACTGAAACACCACATCTCCCGAATCATTTCTTTAGCTCTTTAGCACTCCAGTTCCAGTTTCCTTTCTTCTTGCTGTCGCGACGAGGGACGGAACGACCGGAACGAGGGAAGCACGAGGGAAAGCACGAGCACAAGCACAGACCGAGTAGCCGGCAAGCTTCAAAGACGACGGAGTCCGAACTTGAGCGCAGCGTACAAGGGTGGTGGAAGGATAAGTGATCTCAACAGCAGTGATAGCACGAAGGGCCAATCACAAGGGCTCAAAGGATGTCTAGTTCCCAATGACCAAGTTAGTATTGGAGTATACAGAGAGAGGTACAACACGAACCTAGTTCCCAATGACCAAGAGGTCGAGATAGGGAACTAGGAGCTATCTACAGTCCTTATATACGTATGGTAACAATAAGAGAGAAAGAACAACAAGAAGGTCAAAAGATAATAGCGCGAGAGAAAGGAACGACAGCGCGAGAGAAAGTAGGTATCAAAGACAATAAGTGTACGACAGTTGTGAGAGAGAGAGGTGAAAGAATAATAGCGACGAATGGGAATGAAGTGTAACAATAAGGAGGAAAGACAATAAGAAGAAGAGGAGGCAGTACGCAATTGTGAAATGGATATGGAGCAATGAGTCGAAGGAGTATGAGTAATAAACACGATCACATGATAAAGGAAGAAAGGTGGCGTGAGATAAATGAGAAAAATGATGTAAGTACCGGTTGTCACGACATTACCCCCCTTCTACGGTCGATGTCCCAGCGACGACTTCTGTAAGATTTTCGTATGGTTGCCAGGGCAGGGAGTGAAAAACGGTGGCTGAAATTTTCCGTGGGGCGCTAGGGTGAGCCTGATAGAAGTCTGCAATCGCTTCGTCACTTGTTCCTATCAAATTATCCTCCGGTTCCCAATTTTCTTTGCCTTCTCCGTAGCCTTTCCATCTTACCAGAAATTGGAGCTTCTTCCATCGTCCAAATATCCTGCTATCCACAATCTTATCTACCTCCCAGTGTTCTTCTCCATCTATAACTTCTGGTTCAGGAGGTGGTGGCGTAATCCCATTGACTTCGTTTCCTTTCCAAGCAGATAGGCGATCAACGTGAATGTTGTCATGGATTTTCATCCAAAAGGGAAGGGAGAGTCGGTATGTAAGTGGCCCGGTCTTTTCAGTGATTTCAAATGGTCCGAGGCGACGGCTTCCAAGTTTTCCATGTTTTTGTTGGATTTTAACGTTTTTGGTGGAAAGCCATACGGGTTGGCCTACTTCGAATTCCTGTACCTTCCCTGCTACTGATTCTCTGATTTTTTGTTTACTCATACGGAGTGCTGCCTCCGCATCTTCTCTTGCGTGACGGAGGACTTCTAGCCTTTGATTGATGGAGGGGTACGATTTGGACACTCCGACGGGGATGTTAAATTCAGGAGTATATCCGTAGAGGACTTCGAACGGGGAGTGATTATGGGCTGAGTGGATACGGGAGTTAATGACGAATTCGGCAGTGGGTAGCAGGTGGTCCCAGTCATCTTGGCGTCGGCTAGTGTACATCCGGATGTAACGTTCAATTTCCTGATTAGCTCGTTCAGTTTGTCCGTTGGTTTCTGGGTGATATGCCGTAGTGAGCGCAGATTCAACACCAAGTAGCTTTAGTAGGTGGCGCATCACTTCGGCAGCAAACTGAGGGCCGCGATCTGAAAGGAACCGTCTGGGGAGTCCATGGAGTCGGAATATTTCTCGGTAGTAGAAGTCGGCAACCCCTTCGGCAGTGATTTTGGTGGTTGTGGGGAGACAGTGGATCATTTTGGTGTAGTGGTCGACAAATGTGATGACTGCATTGTGTCCATCCTGTGTCATTGGTAGTTCGCCAATTAGATCAACACCAATATCTTCCCAAGGACCACTGGGAACGGGGAGAGGTTGTAGGGATGAGGAATAATGAGGGTTTAGGCGTTTTCGTTGGCATGGATCACAGCCGTCAACGTATTTGTCCACAAAGGAGCGCATTCCGGGCCACCAGAACTCCCTGCTCACTAGCTCTAAGGTCCCGTGCTGACCCGGGTGTCCAGCAGTTGGAGCATCGTGGCATTGGATCAGCACTGCCTTTCGTAGTTCAGGACTTGGTGGCACGTACACTTTGTTTCGGTAGAAGACTAAACCATTTTCTTCTCTCCATTCTGGTAATCCTCCAACTAGTTTCTGCGGGCCTTTAATCTGCTTTAACCCTTCTAGTACCTCAGCTTCTCGTTCACTGGCGCTACGGATCTGATCATAGAGGGGGTTATGGAATAGGACAGCGGTGGCGGCATTAATGAAGTGTTCTGGGTGGAGGACGATTTGTTCCTGGTTGTCATCGGCATCAGATACCTGGAATTGAGACATGCGAGATAGAGCGTCAGCTTGGGTGTTTGATTTCCCGGGACGATGTTTAAGACGGAAATCAAACCGAGACAGCCATAAGGCCCATCGAGCCTGTCTTTGGCTGAGGTCTTGTGCTGTTCTCCAGAATTCTAGGTTCTGATGATCGGTGATAATCTCAAATGATTCCGGCAGTCCTTCCAAGAAGTTTCGCCAGTCCTTTAATGCTTCGATAATGGCCAGCATTTCCCGGTCATAGATCTCATAGTTTCGCTCGGCTGGGTCCATTGAGGCTGATTGGAACGCCACAGGGTGCCACTGTCCGTCTTCCTGCATCTGTAATAGTGTCCCTCCGGTGGCAAATCCTGAGGCATCCACTTCGATTCTGGTCGGTCTGTTGGGATCCCATAAGACGAGAATCGGGCCGACGGTGAAGGTGTCCTTTAGGGATTGGAATGCTTCTTGCTGCTGGGTTCCCCAATTCCATTTGATGTCCTTCCGAGTGAGATCGTTGAGTGGTCGGGCCTTTTTAGCAAAGTCTTTGATGAACCTCCGATAGAAGTTAGCAAATCCAAGAAAACCGCGTAAATCACGTAGCGAGGAGGGTGTGGGCCAGTTTTTAACTGCTTCCACTTTGACTGGGTCCATTCGAACTTCTCCCTCTCCGATAACAAGCCCCAAGTACTCTATGGATGACTGCTCGAACTCGCATTTTTCTGGCCTTAGGTACAAGTCGTGTTGGTTTAAACGGGTGAGGACCTCGTGGACGATAGAGCGGTGTTCCGTTAGGGTTTCCGTGAAGATGAGAATGTCGTCGAGGTAGACAGCAACCTTTCCAGCCGCAATCAAATCAGTAAAAATCGAGTTCATGAGAGCTTGAAACGTAGCGGGCGAGTTGGTCAATCCAAAGAACATAACTAGCGGTTCAAAGAGTCCCCGATTAGTGGCAAATGCTGCTTTCCATTCATGTCCGTCTTTAATTCGAATATTGTTGTAACCCCATCGTACGTCAAACTTGGTGAAGATCTTTGATTTTCGGAGGCAGCTAATGATGTCGGCAATCAGGGGGAGGGGGTATCGATTTTTAATGGTGTATTCGTTAAGCCTTCGGTAATCTTGGACGAAGCGTAGTTTTCCATCTTTCTTTTTGACGAAGAACACTGGGGAAGCTAGAGGGGATTTGGACGGTCGAATGTACCCTTTCCGTAAGTTTTCTTTGAGGAATTTGTCCACTTCCTCTTGTTCGTTAAGAGACATTGGATAGATTTTTGTACGTAGGGTTTCGGGAGCGTCTGGTTTGAGGTCGATTGCGTGATCCCAGGGTTTGTGTGCGGGTAGACGTTCAGATTCTTTTTCGGAGAAGACTTTGGTGTGGCGGTGATATTCCGGGGGAACAAGTTCCTCGAGAGTTTTTGTTGGTTTGGATTTGTTTGCTGCCTCTGCCAATTTCTGAGAGTAGGTATATCCTGCGGCGCACCAAAGTTCTTCTGCTGCATGATCTAAAATTCCAGCGCGAAGGAGGGCCCTTCTCCGTTTACGATTTCCCTTTAATCGATATAACGGGGATTCATCAGCGTGTACTTCTTGACTGTATAACTCCTCTTCATCAGGTTCTGGTAGTGGGACGTATTCCGGGTTCGGCTCCAAAAGTTTGTTGATTGTAGTTCCCCCAACATTAGACTTTCGAAGTTCAGGTTCATCCGTGATAGTCATACGAGAGGGAACAGGGGTGGTAATGGCAAGACGGCCTTGTTTCCAGTCTATGTGAGGGTTGACTTTCCGAAGCCAGGGTAAGCCTAGTATGACGTCTTCTGTTCCTAGATTGGTGACTAGATATTCGAGGAGTTGGGGTGAGTTTTGATCGATAGTGGAGAGTAGACGAGCAGAGTGTGTGATTTTTCCAGCAGTGTTAGGAGTTCCATCGATGTTGTACAGGGTGATCGGGTGAAGGAGAGGTCGGGTAAGGATGTGATTGTGATTTACAAACCGCTGATGAAGGAAAAGACCTGTTGCACCAGAGTCTATCATTGCTGCGCTTTTTGTACTCTTGAATCTTCCTTGTAACTTAATCGGTATGCGAAAATGAGACACATCGCTAGATTGAATGGAACCGATAGTACAGGAAGAGATAGATGCATAAATGGACGATTTATAAGAGTACAATTCGGGGAACCAGGCGGCAGCCGTGGCGGGTTCCCACTTTAAAAATTCTGGCGCAATTCGGCAATCTGGGTAGCTAACATCTGTTGATTCGCAGAGAGTTGTTGAAGAACCTGAGCAAGATCCGGCATGACGGTGGCAGACGGAGCTGCCACGATGGTGGAGGTAGAGGGTTCCATTGTAGGAGTGGCCGAAATGTTACGGGGGGCGGCGCGTCCCGTCAAACCTAGATACTTACGACGGCAAACATTGGCCAGGTGGCCTGTAAGTCCGCAATGCTCACAAACATCCCGTTCGTGATGCCCATCTGCTTTTCGGTGGTTCTTCGATCCGCATCCGTAACACCTGCCCATCATGAATCTGCGGTAGTCATCCGAACTTTTACCCGTCACCGTGCGAGTGGCATCTACATCCATGGCATTTGGGTCTCAAGGAGGAAAGAAGGGTGGGTTGCCCGGTTGGAAGTGATGAGCGGAGGGAGTGACCGCTTTGAAGGGCGTCTTCTGCCTGTTTCGTTCGTTTATCCGATTGTCCACTCTGATAGCTTCGGCGATGAGACTGGCCAGCAAGGAGGTATTGGCCTGAGTGTGTACCAAGCCATCCTTGATCCTATCTGCCAGGTGATCGTAGAACTTGTCTCGTAAATCAACGTCCGAGTATCCGGTGCGGCCAGAGTACTGTTTGAAGGTGGCGGCGTAAGACGCCACGGAATTCTTCCCTTGATACAGAGTTTTTAACATAGTTTTTGCATCTGTAACCGGATCGGCCGTCTCAAAGCGAGCGATGAAGGCAGCCTTGAAATCCACCCAATTGGGGTATGTAAGGGCAATGTTGTTGTTCGAGGTGTGTGCGCTGATGTTTTCGGCAATAGGGGTAGCCCAGATAGCAGCTTCCCCTTCTAGGAACGAGATCGCAGATTTAACCGGTTCGTGTCCGGTTAGCGTTCTAATTCTAGGGATTCCCTGTGCCCAGACTTCGAATGCAGCAAGGAAGCGGCGGGCGTCTTCGCTGCCTATTCCATTATAGTTATGGGGTTTGCTGACCCCTTTGCTACTGTTCATGTTGGTGACAAGGTCTGTCACTACTTGCTGCAGCGCTGTCTGATTGGTGGCAAGAGTGTTAAGTGCATTGAGAACATCTTGGCCGGTTGCCATTGCGGGATTGGGTTGGATAGGAGGGTTAGGAGGGGTGTCAATTCTGATAGGTTCGTGTCTGCGTGAGGCTCCTGGGAATTCAATAGATTCGATGGGTTCAAGTTCCAATGGCTCGGGTACTGATTCAGCTCTAGTAGGGATCAACGCTTGTCCTACTGCGGAGATAACGATGTCTGTGTCCACTGGACGACGTGGGGTTGGTGCAATGAGTGCAGGGGAGGCTCGGGAACTACTCGGATTCGAGATTCTTCCAAAACGGGGAGGAGGATTCTGATTGAATGATTCGATTTGGGATATCGGAATTAGAAGGCGTTTGGTTCTGCCTGTACGACGTTCGGTTCGGATCGACTGTGATTCGGTAGCGTTAGGGCAAGGTTGGTTGTAGCAATCAAACCAGTCTGATGGTCTATCAGCTCTTCTTCGGTGGACGTAAGTTTTATCAACGGTATCCCAGGCGTGGGATGATTCAGTACAGTCAAATTCGGATTCCTCAGAGTCGGAAACGTGTGCCGAGTAAGAAGGCGTGATGGTAAGAAGTTCTGCGGGGACAACCTGAGACTAGGCTGTCAGCGCAGCAGAATATCTCGACCTAATGTCGCGACGAGGGACGGAACGACCGGAACGAGGGAAGCACGAGGGAAAGCACGAGCACAAGCACAGACCGAGTAGCCGGCAAGCTTCAAAGACGACGGAGTCCGAACTTGAGCGCAGCGTACAAGGGTGGTGGAAGGATAAGTGATCTCAACAGCAGTGATAGCACGAAGGGCCAATCACAAGGGCTCAAAGGATGTCTAGTTCCCAATGACCAAGTTAGTATTGGAGTATACAGAGAGAGGTACAACACGAACCTAGTTCCCAATGACCAAGAGGTCGAGATAGGGAACTAGGAGCTATCTACAGTCCTTATATACGTATGGTAACAATAAGAGAGAAAGAACAACAAGAAGGTCAAAAGATAATAGCGCGAGAGAAAGGAACGACAGCGCGAGAGAAAGGAACGACAGCGCGAGAGAAAGTAGGTATCAAAGACAATAAGTGTACGACAGTTGTGAGAGAGAGAGGTGAAAGAATAATAGCGACGAATGGGAATGAAGTGTAACAATAAGGAGGAAAGACAATAAGAAGAAGAGGAGGCAGTACGCAATTGTGAAATGGATATGGAGCAATGAGTCGAAGGAGTATGAGTAATAAACACGATCACATGATAAAGGAAGAAAGGTGGCGTGAGATAAATGAGAAAAATGATGTAAGTACCGGTTGTCACGACACTTGCTACTCCTGTACGCGCCCTTTCGCTCGCTACCTACTGCTTTTGCGCACATACTTCGTGCCTTTCTTCCCCCAATACTATCTGAACGGCCGTGAGGTCGGTTCCACTGGCTAAACACCTCAGCGGGTTCGAACCTAAGACGATTGGGTCATAGAAAGCTTACAGGGCTTCTTTTCATAACGCCGATCAAGGTGGATGGCGAGTGAAATACATATATTATACGTGATCATTATACTCCACGTGATCAAGAGGGTCATGTGAATGGCATATGACCGTGACCGAATTCGAAGTCTGGCGCCGAATCCAACGAACTGCTTAAATATAACACCTCTGCCCCCTTCTTTTTGCGTTGAGCAGCTGAAACTACGGGCTTGAAGACTGGAAACCTGGAGAGAAGGTAGTTCGCTATACATTTCTTATCATCTTTGAGCGAGCCGCGGGAAGGTGGGGAGCGAACGGAAATCTTTACAAAACAGCCCTGAATTTTCTCAAACAATATAATCTGCCATACGCAATTTTCAATGTAGGAAGTCTTTCTTTTTAATCGATCTCATGCCCGCCAACTGTTTTACATTGAACTCCCCAGGCGTCCAGATGAAGGAGCCATTCGTGCAACACGAATCAAATCGGGCTTCATATATGACCTGTCATTGCTGCTAAGAATCACTATAATAGACTGCATTGCGTTCTGACTACACTGTGTATTCAACCACTCCGATGGTATGATTCAAGCTATTGCAAAGAACTTTGGCTGTCGAACCATTCGGGCAGCAAATATAAATGCAGTCCCTACAAAAGACATCACACCCTAGCAAAGAGAACGGTCGAGTGAGCGGTGATCGCGGGTGAATGAACAATTGAACTTAACTCACCGAGAACAGGATCAAGTTCTTAAAATTCTCTTCAGTCTGCTCTCGAATGAACACCCCAGCAATCGGTGTTCCAGCTAACGTCGCGGAAGCCATAAAAGCAAATGTTCCTCCCATTCGCGCGCCGACCTTTTCTATCGGGGATATTTCTGCGACACAAGACTGGTGAAAAAAATAAATAAGACGGGGTCAGTTGTGAAAATTTTTTGTTTTTGCAAGCTTATCGGTTACATACAGGCGCCACGGAGAAGAACGGTCCAGAAAATATTCCGTAGAGGGCTGAAAATGCGATCAAGTTGGCTTGTGAAAAAGACGTATACCACAATGCAAAGATCAGAATGGACGCTATCAACAACGAGACAGAGACAGTGTTGAACCTGACACAATCGACATGTAAATGGTAACCCTGGAATCACATCGTCAAACTGAAAGTACTGACCTTCCAAACTTCATTGCAATCAATCCTGGAAGAATTCTCCCGGGGATCGAGAATGCGCACAGAATCGCAAGGTAATAGCCATTGACGTTCGAACCGGGATTAGCCACTTGCGCCGAGAGGCCAACGTAGAAGAATGGATTGAATACAGCAAAGATCGAGAACCAAAATCCCAAAGCAAGAAGCAGATAACACGGATCCTTGAATGCTGCGAAATCGAACAATCGGGAAATGGGAGGAAAAGGTTTTGTCGGTCTGCGTTGCTTGATTGTGAATGAAGCGATGGTGAAGCAGAAAAGAGTCATAAAAGCAAAGATGCGAATAGTCCAGCCTAGAGGTTACTGCGGTCATGAACTGGAGCTGAACGGAGAATTCTTGGGACGAAAACGCACCGAAGCCGATTTTGGGGATGAGTTTGGCTATCATGATAGGAAAGACGATGCCACCGATACTTCCGCCGATGGCCAAACATCCCATCGCGTACGGTAACTTGGCTCGAAACCAATGAGCTAACAACCCCATCGAAGGAAAGAAGCTACCAGCACAAGAGTAAGAACGGAGATCCCAAAACCCGAGCATTCCAATCGACTCACCTGAGCGTAGCGCCTAGACTGAAGAGGACGGATTGAGATAAAAATTGTTGATAGATGTGCTGAGGTTTTGTGATGGATAGCATGAACATGGCAAGTGTAACGACGATCCCACTGCCTGGGATGAGGTAGCGAGGACCGATTGAGTCGAACACGGCGCCTGATGTTCCTGCCACTGCAACGAGCACGTAAGGCACCAAACTTCGAAGGAGGCCCCGAACAAGAAAACTCACAAAAGTACATAACAAAGACCTGTACTGCTCCCACCATGGATATGATAGTGGCGGAATAGTTCGTCAAGTACTCTTCGTTGTAAAAATCTGCAAACGCGCCATACGCGTTGACCATTCTTTTTGATTTGAAAACAAAAAAAAAAAGGGTGAGCCCATCAGTGATAATCGTTATAGATGTTTGACAATTGAATACGCGTAACATACCCAAAAGTTCCAAACGCGACTAACGTGGTTCCAAACACTGTACTCCAAGCTTCCCTTCCTCCATCTGTCGGCCCGTAGGGATTAGATTCCACAACCGGGGCCTTCATGTCTCCCACCTCGACATCGTTCACTAGGGTCTGGACTATGTCGGACTTTTCCTGTTTTCCATTTTCACGTAGAGGAGCCATGTGGATGCTCCCAGAATCGGAGGAAGCGCTGGCAGTCATAATGAATATAATCACGGAGGGGGGGGGGATTGAGCGGTCATCGAAAGAAGAGGATCCTTTTGGCTTTATAAATGTATGTTGGGTCCGATGTTTGTACGGAACGAAAGGAAAATTAAACTTTCTATACCTTCCTAATTATGCACAGTAAGCAGTATTCTCGAGGATATCGTTAATGAAAGTTTTTTTTGGGGTAAGCGAGTAGGGTCGAATCAAGGTGAAACATTGAAGCTCGCCCCTGAAGGGGTAAAAAGGCTAGAGCTATTTAACCGAAAAACAGGAAGTTGAGGGTATAATAGAATAACAGAGAAACACGCACAGGTACAGCAAATCCTTTGGACTTCCTCCCGGTGCTCTCGGTAATCTTAGCCTCGCCCTGCCGGCTATCACTTTTATCATAATATGACCGCTCAATCGGCCAAGTATGATAAAGTTCAGAAAAAACTCGGAATCAGCAAGCTCAAACGTTCTTTGACCGTATCCTCTTCATGATCAGTCGATGGGTGGGGTGTTCCACAGAGCTGAGAGAAAAGAGAGAGAGAGAGAGAGAGAGGGAGTCACTAGCTTTGATCCTTATCAAGTCGAAAATTGATCGTGGCGCCTTTTTGGGGTTTTGGATGTTCGTGTTTTACCAGCAAGCTACCTGTCAACTTTCAACATGAAATCGTATGGTTCGTTGATGAGAATACGCACACAATCTGGGCGACTGGGCCACCTGGATATCGAGGCTCACTGCAGCTGGTCGATGCGGATTCCACCCGGGATCTTGGGGCGGGGGGCGATGCGTGTGTCCGATGAAGCTACGGACATTTACCAAGTTCTCAACCTAATTTGGGGGTGACCCTGGCCCTTTCATTTTAGGACGAGTCTAGAGTATCACATACGAACTTCCGACAAGTGCTAGAGCTGAGAAAACGCCACAAGAGCTACCAGCATCGCTCAAATTAGCGTTCGGACAGTGGGCTGGAGATGAGAGTCCGAAGTCACGGGACTGTGTGACTGGGATTATCTTATCGATCGCTTTTTGTAGGCGTGACTGTTTCTTGATTCTCGCCCATGAACAATCTCATGCAGCAAGCAGCTGCACACGCTCAATCCAATCCAAGCGAGGAACAAGGAGACGTACGAATGAAACCTATCTCCGGCTGGCAAAGCACAGTGGCTTACATCAGAATATCCAGGTTTCTCTCCTGCAATTCTTGGACCTGCAGCAGGTCAACTGTCTGAACGAAGAGGACGAACACAACTTCAAGTCAATCATCGGTACTAAACAGCTCAACTCTTCCAACTCTTACTTGGAGAGCGACGCCGACGAGCAGCTGTTATTGAACATTGCCGTACGTCACACGGTTCCCTTTTTCTCTGACCTTTTCTCACTCTGTAAATTCCTTTGGAAACAGTTCAACCAAACAGTGCGAGTAAAGTCTATCGTTATCAAGTCCACAGAAATAGCATATGCACCCAAAAAGATCAAACTCTCCGTCAATAAACCCAATCTCGGCTTTGAAGACGTGGCCGACGCAGATGAGCCTGCGGTAGCCCAGATTTTGGTTCTAGACGAAGAAGCGGTCAAGGAAGGAAAGCCTATCCAGCTGAGATTTGTCAGATTTCAAAAGTTGAACAGTCTACACGTAAATTCCGTTCAAGTCAGTGGTTATGAAATATAGGGCTAATTCTCGTGCAGATCTTTGTCGAGTCTAATCATGGGAACGAAGATTTCACCAGGATCAACGCCATTGATATTATTGGGGTCCCCGTAGAGTTCGCATCACCATTTTTCTTCTTAATCGTTCTCGTAATGATCTCCCGTATTTTTTCCAGAACCACGAAGGACCTGAGCGGTTTAAGAATGCAGCAGGAACCCTCAGGCTGAAAGAATCAAGCTCAGTTAGTAGCGATGATCTTGGATATGTGTCGTTGCTAGTCTGCTATGGCATTATTCATTCATGCCGCCGCGAGCATCTGAGGGTCTCCCACACCGGCTCTAGCTATGCGACAGTATATGCAAGGTGAAGGTGAGGGGATGATGATTGAACTTCGATCCCCTCTCGGACATGAAGAATGCGCGTCATTTACGAAGCTCGCCAAGGTCCTAGCTCTATCTTTACTAGGTAGGTAGGCATGGCATCAAAGAACATTTCAGTTTCGTGTTCTGCGTCTCTCCAGGTTCTGTCCCCCCTAGCTAAACACTACAATTTTCCAGCTATACTCGTGTCTTCAACTTTAGTTGAACGTAGTTCCCTATCATTTGGAATGTGGATGATGCGAAGTTTTGAAGCGCGAATTTCCAGTGCCTATTCTTCACACCGGATCAACAGTCCCATCTTTGATCGACACCCTATAAAGACCGAATATACAACGTCTGACTAGAGGTTCAACAGCCTCTCCATCTTCTGCTAATTTTATGACCATCTGCAATGATTCCCCTCCGTGTAATGCCCGCTTTCACAGCTGCAGGTACCGCCAAAGCCCATAGGCTTCCTTCTATTCACATTCTCAAATCACGAGCAGAGTCAGCACCCCATCGTTCATCCCCCATGTTTATCATTCTTGTTGGCTCTATCATCCTCATCATATTTCCAGCATCCTCGTCGAATTATTTCTCTGCTATTCAAGGGAGGTTCTGTCCGTCCTTCAGTGCTACCGTCTGCGCAGTACCCACCGGCGCTGAAGTCGTTCACTTGACCAAGGCGTTGCAAAAAAGTCGGATACCTCAGAGTAGTACGCTCGAATTCAGGCAGGTGCTGCAGCGTTTGGTCACGTTGTGGGACCGCTGCTATGACGATGGTTCTATGAGCTAAGATACTATGAGCTCAGAGAGACGAGGGTCTTTTGCAGTGCGAATATACCTACCCTCCCTTCTCGCAGTGATCGTTATCAACGATAGCGTTTTAACCAGAGTCGACGCGGCTCCTCTATCGTCGTCTATGCTATTTCCACCGTCGGGATCATTAATTGCCTCGCCACTTTCACATCTATTTCCTTCATCCCTCGTTGTACTTATCACTTATTCGACGTTCTTGAAGAGTTTAATTTCCATTGAATCAAGCGCGCGCCGGCCTTCCCGCCGTTTGGCATCTTCAATGAAACGTTTGAGGTAGATGGTAACGGTGGATGGTAAGCGCTCCCTCCCCTTCATCGCTGTCGAAGGGTTCGTTTTACTCTTGGTTTTTTACGCAGTCAGATGGTGGTGTGGTTCGGGCCGTTCCCCGACTTTCATTGAGGGCACTGGGGACGAGAGGAGGATGGTTGATTCGGTGATGATCATATCATGGAGGACGAGCAACTTTACGCTACTCGGCTGGAAGGAAGGGGACTCGGATATTCAGCGGGGTAGTGTGGACGTTTGTTACATTCATCTTCTCAGGCATTCCGGTCCTCGACGCAAATGCATTAATCGTATTACTATTACAGAGTCAATCTGAACAGCTTCAAGCTCTGCCATGAATGATTAATTCCGAAGGCGGACAAGCCTGAGGGCCGAGTCCGAGTCCGAGGATGGCGCGCTACAAAGACAGAGGGCATGATCCTATCTCTCCGAGAGCGCATCTAGATGGAATATCATTAAGAATATTGTTCCAAGAAGAGCTTGCGGGACATACGTTCCGCCCAAAGTAGGGTCCATCGCTTTACAGCAACGATATCCCGCGGGACCTGAAATTAAGAAAGGTGAGCGAGATGTTTCTTCTTTTGCACGACTAGAATGCGGTTACTACGAACATGAGGGGTTCTGCAATCGTGCATCCTTGTCAGCATGCCACTGCTCGAGCTAAATTATGGGGGAAATTTCAACGTTACCTCTGGAGTATTACCTAGAAGAAGAAGAAGATGATGAAGAATGCCCTCGACTCAAAAACTTGGATTGCTCTTACAATGGTATACAGTGCGAGCGATGGGCTCTGCCAGAGCTGATGCGCCAAAGATGAGGGCAGCTACGACGATGGATTTGAGTGAGTACATGGTAAAGCAACGGAGAACTCTGGGGAAAAATTAGTGTCCATTACTTGCAGGTTTAAGTATGTTCGGCTTGAGCCGTAAGGTAAGTATGGACGCAGTGGATTATACAATACTACAATACTACAAGTGTGTCTTATCCGTTCCTTGCAGTGTTTACCTTACCTACTCCCGCAGTTCATTCATCGCATAGGACCATACTCGTTGACAGAATTTTTTACTCAAATGAGTGTCAAAGGTGACGGGATCTTTAGTTGCCGCTCCCTGATAATTGGTATTGACGAGTCTGGCGTTCGGTAAATTTTGGGAGCAAGTGAGCCCTTCAGATGAGTTCTTGACATTATTTCATGGAGAACTTGTTCAGATACGATGAAAAAAGTCCTTCGGTGTGCTGCATCTTAGGCCTATTTCAGTCGACAAGTTCTGGCATGCCGGAGGGCGCGCACTGGTCTGTCCTTATTAGTATCACTTACCATATAATACAACTAACGGCTTAAAGCTCAATCGTGTGCTGAGTATATACTCTACATCCCGCAACTGAACGACATCCCGCAAAGATGCTCCAAAAGGATAATGCTATATGACCTGCCCGCTCATGATCAGATGAAACGGATACATGGACGAGGCGAGATACCATAGTAAAATATTATTGTAAGACTCGGAATAACGCGATAGGACCTCCCCTGTATAATCCATATCCTATCCTATCCTTTCAATTTCAGCGAACAGTGGCGTTAGTCCCTCCCGGTTCCTAGCTTTCTGGCAGGGGATAACGGTGGAGGGATGTCAAGGTTAGAAGTTCAATTGTGTGTTCTTTCAGCAATACTTCTCCCAACTGAGATACGACAAAGTTTGAAGCGGTCAAGCACCACTAGCTACTATATCAGTTGCGCACCGCCCAATAAAATGAACCTTGAGCACATTTCAGGTGTGGGCCACTTCAAACCATAGTTCACTTTATTCACTCTCGTCGGACTAGAATATTCAAGTTGAATTTTTGTGTAATTTTTTAATCCTGCTATGAATATTAACCGGAATAAAATTCTGCGACGACAGTTCGATTTAGAATGTCTGAAAAGCCCCGAACCCGGGATTGTCACGATGAGGCCATTAGCCGGCAAGCTCGGCGACTCTGCTAGCTCGGCAGCAGCTATGGAGATTTCTCGTCAATAGTGTTCTTGATATTCAGGAAGAGTTTATATACATGGAGTGACTAGTAACTGAGGATGTATAATAATTGGGGGATACGTTCAAGTCACCTACAAACCTGGAACTGGAATGAGGACGTGGGAGGGCGGGGAAGAGGATATCTGCGACGGCTTGGGGCTTTGGTGTGAAGCTTCGGAATTGTTTGGCTGGAGGCATTTGAAATGAGTGAGGCAAGGCTGAGTGGCTTCGGATGAGCGCCACCGGGCCATCATGCTTTTTGTCGCTCTCCAACACCTTTTGCTTTCAAGTCTACAAATGCTCCCCGATAGCTTTTAAAATTCAGCATAACTCTCTCCTGATCATTCTGATAACTGAGTGTGTTTTCATTATAGGGAACAGATATGCTGGAATATGCTGTTCCTGGTCATCTTCTATAAATTTCACACCATGCACGAAAAGTTTACATCGCCCATTCACTTTTCCTCTAATAAAAAACTAAAGAGTCGAAAGAGATTTGCAGTAATACTTAAATATAATACTCAAAAAAAGATTGAGAGCGCAGTGCACGCCCAATCCACGAAAATAAGGCATTTTCAAAAAATGCAACTTCCCTGTTGGGTCAACTTTCCTAACAACATAATATATTCATTTTCTCCGGCATTCCGGTCGTCGACGCAAATGCATAATCGTACTAAAAGGTCAATCTAAACAGCTTCAAGCTCTGCCATAAATGATTAATTCCGAAGGCGGACAAGCCTGAGGTCCGAGTCCGAGTCCGAGGCCGGCGCACTACAAAGCACATGGACCAACCTCTCCGAGGAAGCATCTAGATGAAATACCATTAAGAATGCTGTTCCAAGAGGAGCTTGCGGGACATACGTTCCGCCCAAAGGAGGGTTCACTTCGATCGGTCCACAGCAACGATATCCCGCAGGACCTGAAATCAAGTTGAAGGGTGAGCGAGATGTTTCTTGTTTTTCACGATGCGGTTACCACTACGAACATGAGGGGTTCTGGAATCATTCATCCTAATCAGCATGCCAGTGCTCCAGCTAAATGATAAGGGAAAGTTCAGCGTTACCTCTAGAGTATTACCTAATAGAAGAAGAAGAAGAAGAAGAAATGTGTTCAAGTTCGACTCATAAACTTGGATTGCTCTTACAATGGTATACAGTGCGAGCGATGGGCTCTGCCAGAACTGATGCGCCAAATATGAGGGCAGCTACGACGATGGATTTGAGTGAGTACATGGTAAAGCAACGGAGAAGTGACTCTGAGGGAAAAATTGTGTCCATTACTTGCAGCTTTAAGTATGTTCAGCTTAAGGTAAGTATGTACGTCGATTATACAATACTACAATACTACTAGCGCGTCTTATCCGTCCCTTGCAGTGTTTACCTTACCTACTCCCGCAGTTCATGCATCGCATAGGACCATACTCGTATACAGAAATTTTTACTCAAATGAGTGTCAAAGGTGACGGGATCTTTAGTTGCCGCTCCCAGATAATTGGTATTGACGGGTTTGGCATTCGGTAAATTCTGGGAGCAAGTGAGCCCTTCAGATGAGTGCTTGACATAATTCCATGGAGAACTTGTTCAGATACGATGAAAAAAGTTCGACAAGTTCTGGCATGTCGGCGGGCGCGCACTCTGTCCTTATTATCACTTGCTGGCATGTAATACAACTAACGGCTTAAATCTCAATCGTGTGCTGAGTACATCAATCCCGCAACTGAAGGATGCTCTAAAAAGATAATGCTATGCCATGACCTGCCGCTCAGATGAAACGAAAACATGGACGAGGATACCACGGTAGGAAAGTTATTGTAAGACTCGGGATATGGTGATACTTTCCATTCCAGCGAGCATTGGCGTTAACCCCGCCCGGTTCCTAGCTTTTTGGATAACGTATGGAGGGATGTCAAGGTCAGAAGTTCAATCGTGCGTTCTCAGAGCAATACTTCTCCCAGCCAAGATACGACATCCTCGGAAGCGGTCAAGACTAGCTATATCAGGTGCGCGCCCAGGATAGGATAGGATAGGATATAAATTATACTGGGGAGGTCCGATTCCCGAACGCCCAGTAAAATCAACCTCGAGCACATTTCAGGACCCACTTCAACAATACTCCGAGTCCACAGTTCACTTCAAATTCAATTCTCGTCGGACAAAGTAGAATATTCTAGAGATATTTATTCTAGGATAAACGCAATGTCGAGTAGCGATAACAAGGAGAAAATAGTTTGGAGTCTATCTACTCATCGGAAAACCTGCTACCCATTTTTAAGACTCTAACTCTAAGGTTTACTACAGTAGTAGTAAACTCTCACGGTCGAGAAACTCCATACTTTTCAAGAGCCTCAGTCAAATAAGAAGGTTTAACCGCCTCATTTTGTACACAGTTCTCCTCATACCGTTGTTTCCGGTGTCTCTTTTCCTCATCAATTCGCGTGCGTCCATGGCGAAGGCCTAAAACTCTTGGTCTCAGATGATCGTTACCGTGTCGGCAAAAATAGGAGACATTGACCTGGGCCGAACAATCAAACCACTTGCATCTAATTCTCGGCGTCTCATCATGAAGTTGGGCACTTTTGTTCCCCGCGTTCTCATGTTTGTAATGAGAGAGCAGGTGTGCTTTCGCGTCCTTAATCGAGCAAGAACTGAATGAGTGTCCACAAATCCTCAGAGGGTTATTGACAAAAGTCAATACCCGGCTCTCTGACTGGCGCAAAGTCAGGTTCGTGATCGCCTCTCGGCTTTAACTGACCTGAAAGGCTGAACTTGAAGCTTGGGAGCTACAAATAGAGGAGGAGGAGGCGTATGATACAGATTCATGAGCGTGGCTATTACTCATTCCGAGTGAAGGTCCGGCGTAGCAATGAGTGGCTGTTACACCAGATGAAGGCACAACTTCCAGACAAGGATAGTATGCCGAAATCGGAGTGACACTAGATGTGGAACTGGAACTGGGTGAAGTTTTGGAAGTGTCGGGGGAGTGCGTCACGAATGAAGATTCGGTCGATGGAGTAGGGGAATGGGAGGTTGAAGCAAGGGAGCTCTGATTCAATTCGGGGGGAGTCTGTTGTTTGGTAGAAGAGGTGTGCTCGAATCCAGGCGGGTGCAGCAGCGTTTGGGCCTGCCATGTTTCTGTGGTACAGCTTTCAATTTCTTTCGTACCCTGGTCAGGTTGTGGATCCACTACTATGAAGAGGGTTCTATGAGCCAAGATACTATGAGCTTAGAGGGACGAGGGTCTTTTGCAGCGCGAATGCTAATACCTACCTTTCCTCGGAGTGATCGTCATCAACGATAGAGCGACTCCTCCATCATCGTCTATGCTATTCCACGGGGATCATTCATTACCTCAGGCTCTCCGTTTTCATATCTCCTTCATCTCTCGTTGTATTCGACGTTTAAGTTCCACTGCATCAAGCGCGCCGGCCTTCCCGCTGTTGGCTTCTTGAAAACGGTTGGGGTGGATAGTAACACGCTCCCTCCCCTTTATCGTTGTCGAAGGGTTCGTTTTGCTCTTGATTCTTTACGCAGTCAGATGGTGGTGTGGCTCGGACCGTTCCCTGACTTTCGTCGAGGACACTGGGGACGAGAAGAGGATGGTTGATTCGGACCTAGAGCTGGCTCGTTTGGGTGATGAGTGGCTCTCCCGAGTTTACCCTGATGCAGGTGTGTTATGTTTCGTGTCACGATGAGTGTTATATTTATCCCGTTGAGGACGAGCAACTTTACGGTGCTCTTCGGTTGGAAGGCAACGGACTCGGATCTTCTGCGGGGTAGTGTGGACGTTTGTTATTCATTTTCTCAAGCATTCCGGTCGTCGACGCAAATGCATTATTTGTATTACAGAGTCAATCTAAACAGCTTCAAACTCTGCCATAAATGATTAATCCTGAAGGCGGACAAGCCTGAGGTCCGAGTCCGAGTCCGAGGCTGGCGCACTACAAAGGGCATAATCCTATCTCTCCGAGAACGCATCTAGATGGAATATCATTAAGAATGTTGTTCCAAGAAGAGCTTGCGGGACATACGTTCCGCCCAAAGGAGGGTCCACTTCGATCGGTCCACAGCAACGATATCCCGCGGGACCTGAAATTAAGAAAGGTGAGCGAGATGTTTCTTTTGCACGACTAGGATGCGGTTACTACGAACATGAGGGGTTCTGCAATCGTGCATCCTTGTCAGCATGCCACTGCTCGACCTAAGTGATAGGGGAAATTTTAACGTTACCTCTGGAGTACCACCTAGAAGAAGAAGATGATGAAGAAGAATGTCCTCGACTGAAAACTTGGATTGCTCTTACAATGGTATACAGTGCGAGCGATGGGCTCTGCCAGAACTGATGCGCCAAAGATGAGGGCAGCTACGGCGATGGATTTGAGTGAGTACATGGTAAAGCAACGGAGAACTCTGGGGGAAAAATAGTGTCCATTACTTGCAGGTTTAAGTATGTTCGGCTTAAGCCTTAAGGTAAGTATGGACGTGGATTATACAATATACTAGCGCGTCTTATCCGTCACTTGCAGTGTTTACCTTACCTACTCCCGCAGTTCATTCATCGCATAGGACCATACTCGTATACAGAAATTTTTACTCAAATGAGTGTCAAAGGTGACGGGATCTTTAGTTGCCGCTCGATAATTGGCATTGACGAGTTTAGCATTCGGTAAATTCTGGGAGCAAGTGAAGTGAGCCTTTCAGATAGTGCTTGATATCATTTTATTGAAGAATTTGTTCAGATACGATGAAAAAGTCCTTCTGATCAGTGTGCTGCGTCCTCGGCCTATTCCAGTTGACAGCTTCTGGCATGTCGGAGGGCGCGCAATCTGTCCTCATTGTCACTTGCCATATGATACACATATTTACAACTCACGGTTTCAAGCTCAATCGTGTCCTGAGTACATACATCCCGCAAATGAAAGATGCTTCAAAAGGAGCTATGTGACCTGCCCGCTCATGATCAGATGAAACGGATACATGGACGAGGCGACATACCACAGTAAAATATCATTGTAAAATAAGGCGATAGGACCTCCCCACCATAATTCATATCCTATCCTATTCTATCCTTTCGATTTCAGCGAACAGTGGCGTTAGTCCCTCCCGGTTCCTAGCTTTCTGGCAGCAGGGGATGACGGTCGAGGGATGTCAAGGTTAGAAGTTCAATCATACGTTCTCTCAGCAAATACTTCTTCCCCCCCGAGATACGACACTCGCAGCGGGCAAGCACCCCTAGCTACTATATCAGTTGCGCGCCATCCAGTAAAATGAACTTTGAACAAATTTCCGGCGTGGGCCACTTCAAACCATGGTGCACTTTATTCATTCTCGTCGGACTAGAATATTCTACAGATATACAGTAGTAAATTGTCACCACTGTCGAGAAACTCCATACTTTTGAAGAACCTCAGTCAAATAAGTAGGCCTCATCGCCTCATTTCGTACACAATTCTCCCCACACCGCTGTTTCCGGTGTCTCTTTTCCTCATCAATACGCTTCACGGTGCGTCCACAGCGAAGGCATAAAACCTTTAGTCCCAGATGATCGTTACCGTGTCGGCAAAAATAGGATGCATTGACCTGGGCCGAACAATCAAACCACTTGCATCTAATTCTCGGCGTCTCATCATGAAGTTGGGCACTTTTGTTCCCCGCGTTCTCATGTTTGTAATGAGAGATCAGGTGTGTTTTGGCGTCCTTAATCGAGCAAGAACTGAATGAGTGTCCACAAACCCTCGGAGGGTTCTCTTCAATGATCCATTGACAAAAGTCAATACCCGGCTCTCTGACTGGCGCAAAGTCAGGTTCGTGATCGCCTCTCGGTTTTGGCTGATCCGAAACTTGCAGCTGGGGAGCTACGAATAGAGGAGGAGGAGGCGTATAGAGAGATTCATGAGCGCGGCTATCACTCATTTCGAGTGTAGGCCCGGCGGCGTAGCGATGAGTGGCTGTTACGCCAGATGAAGGCACAACTTCAGGAGAAGGGTAGTATGCCGAACTCGGAGTGGCACTAGATGTGGAACTGGAACTGGGTGAAGTTTTGGAAGTGTCGGGGGAGTGCGTCACGAATGAATATTCGGTCGATGGAATGGGAGAACGGGAGGTTGAAGCAAGGGAGCTCTGATTCAATTCGGGGGGAGTCGCATCATCACAGTGAGGGATGTGCTGCAGAGATGCGGCAGCAATTGGAGTCTCGGCTCGTTGTGAATGGGATATAGCCGAGGTGGAGGGGAGTTGATCGCAGGCAATTGCACTATTGACACTCGGATTCTGGGTGTCAACGAGCTGTAAAGACTCACAAGGATCGGACATGCGCAAGATATAATCAATGTGACCTTCCAATCCCTCCATCGTGCACCCTTCGGGTAGTGGCTCCTGTGGCATGCTCTGTATTAGCTCGAGAAAATCTTCTCGAGCCTGATTGTCCACTATCTCCCAGTTCGATGGTGACGGGTTACTTTCATACGAGCCATATGGCATGTGTTGCTCAGAGGGAACATTCCGAAAAACCTGTCCAATGTATCCATTTGGCACAGTGCTTTCGTTTGAAAAACTTCCCGGGGGATTAGGCCATGTCGGTTGCTACAGGGGAAAGTAAAGGCGGATCAATTGACTATCTTTCGAGCAGAAAAAAAGCAGTAATTACACGGACATTAGTAGTAGCCATCGCGCTGTCGTTTTACCCTCGCCGATTGACTGTTGGTTGAGTGTTGGTTCGTAGAAGAGATGAGGTGTGAGAGTTTATAAACCGCTCGCTCATTCCGGATTGTTTGATTCTTTATTTTATTGTTCGATATCAAAGTCAAATAAAAGTTTTCCCAAAGGGGACGTCTAAATTAACACGAATGTCACGTGGTCGCGTCGCCCCGCGGTGGTTGAGTTCCAAGTGTACCAAGCTTCCCGGGGGGACGTACTCCAGTAACAAATTGTTGAATCAGACAGCCGTGAATGAAGTGAACGGTAACTAGCGTGGCATGCTTGCTTAGTCACGAGGGGTTGAGCCTTTGGCCGTTTTTCCCTAAACAGAAGGTCCCAAGCCTGAGCAAGCACGGATTCAGTAAGCATTTATCTGGACCTTTCTGCGACCAGTCACCAGAGGACTTGTCTACCGGTCAATACACCAGTGAGCATTCGTCTTTTCTTGAATGTCTATCTCGGACGCTCTTATTAAAGACAATTGCAGTCATGTATAGCTGAAATATCGCCAATCGAGCGCGTTGGAGCACGGATCGGAGGAGCCAATGCCTTCATGGCGTCCGCCACCTTAGCCGGACTATATCTGGGATTTTCATCAAGCACCAGATGGCAGACAAGGGAGAATTTTCATAATTTGATACTCTTCTCCGTATGTCTGATAATCTTCATCCACCCCGATTCTTTCATGGACTGATATTTCGTTTCGTCAAGGGTATCATGTCGCTGGTAGGGACACTGCTACTTTTCGTCTCAAGGTTTATACAGAATCGGAAGCTTTTTGCTGTAGCATAAGACAACGTTATGATCATTAGAATAGTACGTGATCATTAGAATAGTACGGCCAATTAATTTCAGTAGTTTCTCGTACAAATTCTGGGACTGAGGCTGATGCAGCGATCGCAGCGATCGAGAAAGTTTGTTCAAAGAGCGTATTGTCGTAAACATTCGGGCTTGCAGTTGCACTGAAATCGCTTTGGCAGCCAAAATTGAACCGGAACTAGGTGTTTGACAGGATAATAGAGTACTTATCTCAAAATAGAGGCGCTTGGCGGAGCTTGCCGTACATACGTGTGTACGCAGGCCCCGAGCAAGAAAAACTAAGTTCAATTACTAAAAGCTTCATATAAAGGGTTTGGCGTTGTCCGGCGATGTTAGCTACCTCCCCGAGCTGCTTTCCATGCAGCGTACTTCCACGGAAAGTAACGTCGCCACGGCTGAAGAGTCCGAAAAGACTGTTGGAGAAACCAAGGGGGACAAGGAGGATGATATTAAGAAGAGTGTAGATCCCAGCTCTTACGCTCCACCTGATGGAGGTCGGGACGCTTGGACCACAATGTTGGGAGTTACGATGGTTTCATTCGCGACTTTTGGGTGAGTCTGGTTGCAATCCTCATCAGCCATTGGATTTCGAAGTTCAGCTTTTCCATCATGCAGTTTTGTTAACGCCTATGGCGCATTTGCCGATTTTTATAACGAACAATACCTTACTACCTACTCTCCGACGTTGATATCAATGATTGGAGCAGTACAGATCTTTATTCTCTACATTTGTGAGTCTTGTCAATCGGTATAGTACTCTTGTGAAACTTGATTTTTGCGCGTTTATTAGTGGCTGGGACTGCAGGAGCAGTATTCGATGCGATCGGTCCCCGATACATGATCCCGGCCAGCGGGATCGTCGTCGTCTTTTCATTATTCATGCTCAGTATCACAAAGTCCGAGAATATCTATCAGCAGTTTCTCTCGCAGTCGGTTCTGTTTAGTTTTGGTGCCGCTTTTAGGTATGTACGGGACGCCGCCGAGTTGAAGGAAACCTCAAGTTGACGCTCAATATTCCTCTACGCAGCTTCTTTCCTATGATGGGCCTTGTGGTACACTGGTTCAGCACAAAATTGCAATATGCCAATGGATGCATTGCCGCGTCAGCAAGCATTGGAGGAATGGTGTTTCCTATCATGGTCTCTCGGTTGATCACTCGAATTGGGTTCGGTGAGTAGTAATCACTACACTAAACCTAGAGGTATTACCGATCACGTTTTCCAGGATGGACAGTGAGGGTCTTTGCATTCATAGCGCTGGCAAGTTTCGCCGTTGGAACGGCCACGATCAAACAGCGTAGACCATCAAAACCATTTCCAACTTCCCTTTCGAGTTTGTTCGATTTTAGTGGGTTCAAAGATCCCTGCTACCTATTCCTTGCGCTAGGATGCTGGTTCTCGGTGTTTGCCATCTTCAACCCGTTTTTTTACGTTCAATTGAGTGCGCAAGTTGCCAATCCGGATTCAAATCTCAATGGATATTACTTGGCAATTTTGTGTGCTGCTTCGATATTTGGTAGGGTTGCGCCTGGATTTATTTCATTGAGAGTAGGAAGGTTTGTCAAAAGAAAGGCCTGGCCTGGCATGTTTTCCAGTCCGTGATTTCTGAATCTATGATTGTAGATTCAACATTGTTTGTGTTTCCTGTATTGTGTCTACGATTCTTACTTTGGCCATATGGTACACTTCCTTCGCACAAGCCAACCTCCTCGCATTCGCAGTGCTCTATGGGATTTTTTCTGGACCGTTCTTTTCAGTCATACCCGTGGGTCTTTGTCTTTATTCTCAGGTCACGGTCCCCTCTGATCTCTCTTTTTTTTTCTCCAATCGCCCTTGCCGCCCTTCCAAACTATGATGCATAATATCAAGTCATGTATAGCTGAAATTTCACCCATCGAACGTATCGGAGCACGTATCGGAGCAACATATGCTTTCATGGCGTCTGCTACCCTCGCAGGAACCCCGATCTGTGGTGTGTTCATTAGGGATAAAACCAGAGCGAATTTTCAGCATTTGATATTATTTTCTGCAAGTTTTTCCCGTCCCTACAATGCAATAAATGGCTATTCTCATCATTCTTTTTTGCAGGGGATCATGGCGCTTGTAGGAGCGCTCTTGCTGTGTGTTTCTAGGTTGATCCGACAACGCAAGATTTTTGCTGTAGCATAATGGGACGGTTTGTTACAGTGGGCCTAAGTACACGCATATAATTGTTTTTATTCATTTAGAGGATGTTATCGGACGCCTCTAAGTAGTCGACAATGCCAACTCTTAGGGCCACACTGGTCGGCGTAGTTAACTTAACCTTACGAAGTTATGCCAGTAAAACAAACAAATCTATAGGCTAGAATCCTAACCATATAGCATAATCCTTGAGCCAAAAATTGAGTGAATAAACCCACTTTGACTACATAGTGTAACTTTGCAGTAACATCAATGTCATGAGAGCCGGATATCTCTCGGAGTCGATCTCATTTGTCACGGAAAAGCATGATAATAGCTCCATATAAGGAGATTTGTGTTAAACTCTATATTGGTATGATACTGGTACGGAGAGAAGAATGATAGATAAGTACACAATAATAAGATAGAAAATATATAAATGAGAACATACCTGGTACGGAGAGAAGAACAATAGGGGTTCTCTCTCCGACCAGGTTATTACACCACTGCATCGATCACCCAGTCACAATCTAACACCCCCCCTTGACTGGCGTCGAGGCTCAACAGCTTGATCCATCGTGTATGTAAGGTCCGATGCAGAGGTTTTGTAAACAGGTCCGCAACGTTGTGCTTGTTCGGAATATAGATCACGTCGATGAGACACTTCATGACACAATCCCGAATAAAGTGCTCGCGCGTCGATATGTGTTTCATCTTGCTATGGGCGTGAGGATCATGGGTTCAAGCAATTGTTCCCTGATTGTCGCAGAACATCGTCGTCGGCGAAGTTTGGGGGTAGCCCAGTTCAGTGAAGAGGTTTCTAAACCATAAGACTTCCCGCGCGCAATGAGTAGTTGCTAAATATTCCGCCTTGCAGGATGACAATGCAATAACAGCTTGTTGTTTGGAGCTCCATGAAAGCGGCGAGTTTCCCATCGTGACAAGGAACCCCGAAACCGACTTCCTTCCATCGCCCATTGCCCAGTCAGAATCTGTGAGAGTGTCACAAAAAGTGACATGTCTGATACAGACATGTGCCTTGCCTTACTGAGTGATAGCAGTGAGAGAGTGCACAAAGTGGTATATATATCCCCCCTGCCCATACCACAATGCTGAACAGATTCAGCATTGCCAGCCTTTTGGCATAATGGTTTACAGAATGGTTGGGATCAGTTCTGTTACAGAGAGCCTTGAGTATCGGGTATGTTCCATCTTTCCTTCCTAGCCATATCCCATACGAACTTGTTCCTTTGAGGTAGCGTAGGAGGTGTTTGGCGGCCGCAACATGGGTTAGACCATAATTCGACATGAACCGAGCAAGTTCACGGACGGTATAGGCGATGTCTGGTTGGGAACAGGTACTGAGATACATGGTTTTTCCGACCACTGTAGCGTATGGGAAGGCGACTATTTTGTCCTTTTTGTCTTGGTTGAGAGATTTGGTAGTAGTAAACAGTTGTTAAGCCCAGTCCGACGAAGCGTCGGATCCAAAGGGATCCGATTGTGTCGCGACGAGGATCGGAACGACCGGAACGAGGAAGCACAAGAGGAAGCACGAGCACAAGCACAAGCACAAAGCACAAAGCACAGACCAAGTAGCCGGCAAGCTTCAAAGACGACGGAGTCCGAACTTAAGTGCAGCGTACAAGGATGATGAAGGATGAATGATCTCAACAACAGTGACAGCACGAAGGGCCAATCACAAGGGCTCAGAGGACAGCTAGTTCCCAATGACCAAGTTAGATATTGACACTGAAGAAGAGATACAACACGAACCTAGTTCCCAATGACCAAGAGGTCGAGATAGGGAACTAGGGAGCTATCTACAGTCCTTATATACGTGGTGAGACAATAAGAGTGAAAGAACAACAAAGAGGTGAAAAGATAATAGCGCGAGAGTGTAGAACGACAGCGCGAGAGAAAGTAAGTGTAAAGACAATAAACGTATGGCAGCTGTGAGAGAAAGGAGGTGAAAGAATAATAACAGCGAATGGGAGTGAGGTGTAACAATAAGGCGATAAGACAATAAGGAAGGAAAAGAGATAGTACGCTATTGTGAAATGGATGTGAAGCAATGAGTCGAAGAAGTGTGAGTAGTGAGCACGATCACATGATAAAGAAAAGAGGTGGCGTGGGATAAATGAATAGAATGTGAGAAAAATGATGTAAGTACCGGTTGTCACGACATTACCCCCCTTCTACAGTCGATGTCCCAGCGACGATTTCTGTAAAGTTCTCGTATGGTTGCCAGGGCAGGGAGTGAAAAACGGTGGCTGAAATTTTTCGTGGGGCACTAGGATGAGCCTGATAAAAGTCAGCAATAGCTTCGTCGCTCGTTCCCACCAAATTTTCCTCTGGTTCCCAATTTTCTTTTCCTTCGCCGTAACCTTTCCATCTAACCAGAAATTGGAGCTTCTTCCATCGTCCAAATATCCTGCTATCCACAATTTGATCTACTTCCCAGTGTTCTTCACCATCGATGATTTCGGGTTCTGGTGGCGGTGGCGTAATTCCATTGACTTCATTTCCTTTCCAGGCAGATAGGCGATCGACGTGAATGTTGTCATGGATTTTCATCCAGAAGGGAAGGGAGAGTCGGTATGTAAGTGGCCCGGTCTTTTCGGCGACTTCGAATGGTCCTAGGCGACGGCTTCCAAGTTTTCCAAGTTTTTGTTGGATTTTAACGTTTTTGGTGGAAAGCCATACAGGTTGGCCTACTTCGAATTCCTGTACCTTCCCTGCTACCGATTCTCTGATTCTTTGTTTACTCATGCGGAGTGCAGCCTCCGCATCTTCCCTTGCGTGACGGAGGACTTCTAGCCTTTGATTGATGGAGGGATACGATTTGGACACTCCGACGGGGATGTTAAATTCAGGAGTATATCCGTAGAGGACTTCGAAAGGGGAATGATTATGGGCTGAGTGGATACGGGAGTTAATGACAAATTCAGCAGTAGGTAGCAGGTGGTCCCAGTCATCTTGGCATTGGCTAGTGTACATCTGGATGTAACGCTCGATTTCCTGATTAGCTCGTTCAGTCTGTCCGTTGGTTTCTGGGTGATATGCCGTAGTGAGCGCAGATTCAACACCGAGTAACTTTAGTAGGTGGCGCATCACTTCAGCAGCAAACTGAGGGCCACGATCTGAGAGGAACCGTCTGGGAAGTCCGTGGAGTCTAAATATTTCTCGGTAGTAGAAGTCGGCAACCCCTTCGGCAGTGATTTCAGTGGTTGTGGGGAGACAGTGGATCATTTTGGTGTAGTGGTCGACAAATGTGATGACTGCATTGTGTCCATCCTGCGTCATGGGTAGTTCGCCAATTAGATCAACGCCAATATCTTCCCAAGGACCGCTGGGAACGGGGAGAGGTTGCAGGGATGAGGAATAATGAGGGTTTAGGCGTTTTCGTTGGCACGGATCACAGCCATCGACGTATTTGTCCACAAAGGAGCGCATTCCGGGCCACCAGAACTCCCTGCTCACTAGTTCTAAGGTCCCATGCTGACCCGGATGTCCAGCAGTTGGAGCATCGTGACATTGGATCAGCACTGCCTTTCGTAGTTCAGGACTTGGTGGCACGTACACTTTGTTTCGATAAAAGACTAGACCATTTTCTTCTCTCCATTCTGGTAATCCTCTGACTAATTTCTGTGGGCCTTTAATCTGCTTTAATCCTTCAAGTACCTCTGCTTCTCTTTCACTAGCACTGCGAATTCGATCATAGAGGGGATTATGGAATAGGACGGTGGTGGCGGCATTAATGAAGTGTTCGGGATGTAGGATGATTTGTTCTTGATTGTCATCGGCATCGGATACCTGAAATTGGGACATACGAGATAGGGCGTCAGCTTGGGTGTTTGTTTTTCCAGGACGGTGTTTAAGACGAAAATCAAACCGAGACAGCCACAAGGCCCATCGAGCCTGTCTTCGACTGAGGTCTTGTGCTGTTCTCCAGAATTCTAGGTTCTGATGGTCGGTGATGATTTCGAATGCTTCCGGTAGTCCTTCCAAGAAGTTTCGCCAATCCTTTAATGCTTCAATGATGGCCAACACATCTCGGTCGTAAATCTCATAGTTTCGCTCGGCTGGGTCCATAGAGGCTGACCGGAACGCCACTGGGTGCCATTGCCCGTCATCCTGCATTTGTGATAGAGTCCCTCCAGTGGCAAATCCCGAGGCGTCGACTTCAATTCTGGTCGGTCTGTTGGGATCCCATAAGACAAGAATTGGGGAGGCGATGAAGGTGTCCTTAAGTGACTGAAATGCCTCTTGTTGTTGAGTTCCCCAGTTCCATTTGATGTCTTTTCGAGTGAGATCGTTGAGCGGTCGGGCCTTTTTTGCAAAACCTTCGATGAACCTCCGATAGAAGTTAGCAAATCCAAGGAAGCCTCGTAAATCACGTAGCGAAGAAGGTGTAGGCCAGTTTTTGACTGCTTCAACCTTGACTGGATCCATTCGCACTTCTCCCTCTCCAATGATGAGTCCCAAGTACTCCATAGATGATTGTTCGAATTCGCATTTTTCTGGCCGGAGATACAGATCGTGTTGGTTTAGGCGGGTGAGGACTTCATGTACAATAGACCGATGCTCCGTTAGAGTTTCGGTAAAGATGAGAATGTCGTCGAGGTAGACAGCAACCTTTCCAGCAGCAATCAAATCAGTGAAAATAGAGTTCATGAGGGCTTGGAACGTAGCGGGGGAGTTTGTTAATCCGAAGAACATTACTAGTGGTTCAAAGAGCCCTCGATTAGTGGCAAATGCCGCTTTCCATTCATGTCCATCCTTGATCCTAACGTTGTTGTAACCCCATCGTACGTCAAACTTGGTGAAGATTTTGGATTTTCGGAGACAGCTAATGATGTCGGAAATCAGGGGGAGGGGATATCGATTTTTAATGGTATATTTGTTGAGTCTTCGGTAGTCCTGAACAAAGCGTAATTTTCCATCTTTCTTTTTGACAAAGAACACAGGAGAGGCCAGAGGGGATTTAGAGGGCCGAATATACCCTTTTCGTAAGTTTTCTTTCAGAAATTTGTCCACTTCTGCTTGTTCATTAAGAGACATTGGATAGATTTTCGTACGTAGAGTTTTGGGGGCGTCCGGTTTGAGGTCGATTGCGTGGTCCCAAGGTTTGTGTGCAGGTAGTCGTTCGGATTCCTTTTCTGAGAAGACTTTGGTGTGGCGACGGTATTCAACGGGGACGAGTTCTTCAAAGGTTTTCGCTGGCTTGTCCTTGTTCGCTGCTTCTGCCAGTTTTTGCGAATAAGTATACCCTGCGGCGCACCAAAGTTCTTCCGCTGCATGATCTAGAATTCCGGCACGAAGAAGGGCCCTTCTTCGTTTGCGATTCCCATTTAATCGATATAGAGGGGCCTCAGTATCGGATACTTCCTGACTCAGTAGCTCCTCTTCGTCTGGTTCTGGTAACGGAATGTATTCAGGATTAGGTTCCAGAATTTTGTCGATTGTGGTTCCTCCAACATTAGATTTTCGAGGTTCAGGTTCATCTGTAATTGTCATAGGAGAGGAAATAGGGGCGGTGATGGCAAGACGGCCTTGTTTCCAGTCTATGTGAGGGTTGACCCTCCAAAGCCAGGGTAAGCCTAGTATGACATCTTCTGTTCCTAGATTGGTGACGAGATACTCGAGAAGTTGGGGTGAATTTCGATCGATAGTGGAAAGTAGACGAGCAGAGTGTGTGATTTTTCCAGCAGTATTAGGGGTTCCATCGATGTTGTACAGGGTGATCGGATGAAGGAGAGGTCGGGTGAGGATGCGATTTTGATTTATAAATCGTTGATGAAGAAAAAGACCTGTTGCACCAGAGTCTATCATTGCTGCGCTTTTTGTACTCTTGAATCTTCCTTGTAACTTAATCGGTATGCAAAAATGAGACACATCGCTAGATTGAATAGAACCGATAGTACAGGAGGAGATAGATGCATAAATGGACGATTTATAAGAGTACAATTCGGGGAACCAGGCGGCAGCCGTGGCAGGTTCCCACTTTAAAAATTCTGGCGCAATTCAGCAATCTGGGTAGCTAACATCTGTTGATTCGCAGCAAGTTGTTGAAGAACCTGAGCAAGATCCGGCGTGACGGTGGCAGGCGGAGCTGCCACGATGGTGGAGGTAGAGGATTCCATCGTAGGGGTGGCCGAAATGTTACGAGGGGCAGCTCGTCCCGTCAAACCTAGATACTTACGACGGCAGACACTGGCCAAGTGGCCTGTAAGTCCGCAGTGCTCACAAACATCCCGTTCGTGATGCCCGTCCGCCTTTCGGTGGTTCTTTGATCCGCATCCGTAACACCTTCCCGTCATGAACCTTCGATAGTCATCTGAACTCTTGTTTGTCACCGTACGAGTGGCATCTACGTCCATGGCATTTGGGTCTCGATGAGCAACAAAGGGGGCATTGATCGGTTGGAAATGATGAGTAGCAGGGGTGACCGCTTTGAAAGGCATCTTCTGCCTAACTCGTTCGTTTATCCGATTATCAATCCGGGTGGCTTCGGCAATGAGATTGGCCAGGGAGGAAGTGTTGGCGTTAGAATGTACCAGGCTATCTTTAACTCTATCTGTGAGGTGATCGTAGAATTTGTCCCTCAGATCAACATCCGAATAACCGGTGCGATCGGAATATTGTTTAAAGGTGGCAGCATAGGACGCTACAGAGTTCTTTCCCTGATAGAGAGCCTTTAGCATGCTTTTTGCGTCTGTGACCGGATCAGCTGTCTCAAAGCGAGCAACAAAGGCCGCTCTAAAATCTGCCCAATTGGGGTACGTGAGGGGGATGTTGTTGTTGGATGTGTGTGCGCTGATGTTTTCTGCGATGGGGGTGGCCCAGATAGCGGCATCTCCTTCAAGGAATGAGATGGCAGATTTGACCGGTTCGTTTCCAGTCAAAGATCTAAGATTGGGGACACCCTGTGCCCAGACTTCAAATGCAGCTAAGAAGCGACGTGCATCTTCGCTGCCTACTCCGTTGTAGTTATGAGGTTTGCTGACCCCTTTGTTGTTGTTCATGCTAGTGACAACATCTTGCACTATTTGTTGTAGTGTTGCCTGATTGGTGGCAAGATTGTTTATTGCACGAAGGACATCTTGTCCGGAGATTTGTGCCATTTCGGGATCGGGTTGGATAGGAGGGTTAGGGGAGTATCAACTCTGATTGGCTTGGGTACTGATTCAGCTCTAGTAGGGATCAAACCTTGTCCTACTGCGGAGATAACAACGTCTGTGTCCACTGGACGACGTGGGAATGGTGCGATGAGTGCGGGGGAGGCTCGGGAACTGGTTGGGTTCGAGGTTCTTCCGAAACGGGGAGGAGGTGCGGTGATAGGTAGGCTCGATGTAGGTGGGTTCTGCTCAAATGTTTCTATTTGCGATAGTGGAATCAAAAGGCGTCTGGTTCTGCCTGTACGACGTTCGGTTTGGATAGAATGTGATTCAGTAGCGTTAGGACAGGGTTGGTTGTGGCAATCAAACCACGCGGATGGTGTATCAGCTACTCTTCGATGGACGTAAGTTTTATCAACAGTGTCCCAAGCGTGGGCTAAATTGGTGCAGTCGTATTCGGGATCTTCAGAGTCGGAAACGTGTGCTGAGTAGGAAGACGTGATGGTAAAACTTTCTGCGGGGACAACCTGAGACTAGGCTATCGGCGCAGCAAGAGATCTCGACCTAATGTCGCGACGAGGATCGGAACGACCGGAACGAGGAAGCACAAGAGGAAGCACAAGCACAAGCACAAGCACAAAGCACAAAGCACAGACCAAGTAGCCGGCAAGCTTCAAAGACGACGGAGTCCGAACTTAAGTGCAGCGTACAAGGATGATGAAGGATGAATGATCTCAACAACAGTGACAGCACGAAGGGCCAATCACAAGGGCTCAGAGGACAGCTAGTTCCCAATGACCAAGTTAGATATTGACACTGAAGAAGAGATACAACACGAACCTAGTTCCCAATGACCAAGAGGTCGAGATAGGGAACTAGGGAGCTATCTACAGTCCTTATATACGTGGTGAGACAATAAGAGTGAAAGAACAACAAAGAGGTGAAAAGATAATAGCGCGAGAGTGTAGAACGACAGCGCGAGAGAAAGTAAGTGTAAAGACAATAAACGTATGGCAGCTGTGAGAGAAAGGAGGTGAAAGAATAATAACAGCGAATGGGAGTGAGGTGTAACAATAAGGCGATAAGACAATAAGGAAGGAAAAGAGATAGTACGCTATTGTGAAATGGATGTGAAGCAATGAGTCGAAGAAGTGTGAGTAGTAAGCACGATCACATGATAAAGAAAAGAGGTGGCGTGGGATAAATGAATAGAATGTGAGAAAAATGATGTAAGTACCGGTTGTCACGACAGATTGGAAAGTGCTAAGTCTGATCGGAGGTGACAGTAACAACAGAGTGTTGTCACTAGGACTAACTTGTTGAAGACAAGGAGCGGAGCCGAGTCGGACGCGACGAGGCGCGTCGAGTGTTTTCCTTCTCTGCACAAGTAAGAGTAACAAGTAGAACCAGCTAAGTTGATTTTAGACTTGGAAACATACTACGTAGTTTACAAGTCTTTATATACTACGGATCCGGGCTGTGTACGGAATCATCATAATGGCACTATCACCATAATAAGGAAAACTCGTGAAAGTGAAGTATCAGTGAATCAAAGATGTAGGTAATTGAATGATTGTGAATATGTAGTGGAAACATTGTTAAGATGGTAATGAAAGAATAGTGACCGGGTCCAAGAGCGGGTCCGAGCGGGTCCGTGTGCATAGCTATAACAACAGTCTCAATCCGGAGTCCATTGGTGTGTGTACAGAGTTGCATTTGTCGAAGTGGAAATCTCGTAGAATCGATTCTGTATAACTCATTTGACTGAGTTTAATGGTTCGATTTTCCCTATCACGTTTGATACAACAACCCAGGTGAAGTTTTGGTTCACCATTGTCTGTAATTTCAAAACGAACGGCCAAACCATTGACGACAATGTCGGACTCAATTGTGGAAGAGGATGCGATGAGCATATTGTCAACACTCGTAGTGATGAACAAAGTTTGGGTCCCGTCGACGCGTCGGTATACAGTCCAGTCTGATTCCGTTCGTCTGAAACCAATGGATTTGAGCTTCTCATTCAATTCCAAGTACCACTGCCGACCAGCCTGTTTCAGTCCATATAGCCCTTTCTTCAGCCTCCAGATGCCTGAACCAACGATCGAGGGTTTTTGCATATAGATTTCCTCTTCGAGGGGACCATTGAGGAATGTGGTCTTCACGTCAATTTGTCGTAACTCCATGTCGTGTTTGGCAGCTAGTGTGAGTATTGTTCTGAGTGATTCCCATCGTGCAGTTGGGGCGGATGTGTAGTTGTAGTCCTGCCCAGGAATCTGGGTGAATCCTTTTGCAACTAGTCGAGCTTTGAACCGAGAGATGAGGCCATTGCGGTCGCGCTTGATGTGCAGAACCCATTTCAACCCAACAGCTTTCCTCCCCAGAGGAAGTTCCTCTATTTCCTCATACACGCCCTTTGCCTTAAGTGACTCCAGTTCCTCGTGAATCGCCGCAAGCCAGTACAACCAGTAAATAGTTGATCTAGCGTCTTGAATCGTCCGGGGATCTTTGGAGTCTTTGTCGTCAATGGGGTCGTGAAGAGCGGCGCCTATGAAGGCAGCTTCAGCTTTAATGAGGGTTTGCGCGAGGATAGAAAACTCTTCAGAGTCACACTCGACTTCGATGCCGTTGTCATTGTGTTCATCAGAGTTGAGGATGTTTGCTAAAATACTGTTCCTCCCCCCCTCATCCGAACACTCCATAAGTGAGTTGACCTGATAGCAAGCAGGAAGTCGTATAGGCCGGCGAGGGCGTCAATTGGCCAGTGGGGCGTCATTCTCCATGTCTATATCTTCTTCCACACTAAATGATATTATGTTATAATCGGTTCTAGGACCAGCGAGGCATTCACATACCCGCTTCTGTTCTCTGGTTACAATTTGGCATACTCGGGAACATCAATTGCCTCAATGGGCAAACCGCATGAAATACACAGGTAAGTATAATTGGTTCAGTGACCAGAGTCACATAGGTATGTGGTACATACTCAGTAGCAATCGGTTCAGTGACCGCAGGAGCAGGTCCTGGACGTTGTGTAATTGGTTCTGAGACCGCATTATTGAATTCAATATGGCTGTTGTTTCCGCGGAAACGAGGTTCGATGTCAAAAATAATGTCGTCCCAAAGAATCTCGGAGATAGGGGGAGAAGGGAGGAAATCTGGGAAACCGTGAAAGATGACATCCCGGCGTGGTTGAACCGTCCTTGAATCAGGAAACCAGATAAGGTATCCTTTGGAGTCCGGCGCATATCCCACAAATTGCCCTTCTTCCCCGCGAGGTGTAGTTTTGGGTAAATTATCTGAATTCGACTTTCTGGAGGTAGTAAGGGCGCCAAATGGACGAAGGTGTGAAAGATCTGGTTTTTGTTTGAACCAGAGTAGGAAAGGAGTTGCGTTAGGTTTGAGAGAGGCACGAGGAACTCTGTTTTTGATGTGAACTCCTGCCTGCGTGCTAAATGGCCAGAACCAAACAGTGAGACTGGCATCAACCAGCATTGAGTGAGACATTCGCTCAATGATTTGGTTGGCGCGTTCGGCAACACCATTTTGTTGTGAAGCATCCGTAACTGTCTTCTCATAGGTAATCCCTTCATTTCCACAGTATTCCCGAAACTGACCCTCTACTAGTTCTCCAGCATTGTCGATACGAAGGTAAATGATGATGTAGCCAAGTTGCTTTTCAACAGCGGTGCGAAAAGTGATGAATGCCGCAAGCGCATCGGACTTCTGCTTTAAGCAAAACAGGACAATAAATCTTGAGTAGTCGTCGATGAAAGTGATGAAGTAACAAAAACCACCGTATCCAACGGGGAGTGCGCCGCATATGTCAGTGTGAATGCAAAAGAGAGGGCGTCCAGCGCGGTTTGAAGCTCGGAAATTTGAGTCGTTTGATGTTTGCAAGAGCGCAGATACAACAATTTTCTACATGGACATTGTCAACAGGCAAGCCAGTAGTCGCGCTCTTCAGCCCTTTTACGTCTATGTGGCCCACTAGACGATGGTAAAACCCTGGGTAGATGTTTCGGCGGATTTAGTGTCGGGAAAAGTGAAGTGATGGACGGAAGCATCGCGGCCATCAAATCTGATTGCGGCGATGTCGAATTGTTCATGTCACATGCTACAACTGGCTCTACATCCATTCGGTAGAGGTCGTTGACAATGGAACCACCAGCAAACGGGAAATTTTCTGGAGAAAAGTAAGTGATCCTTCCATTTCCAGTCGTGGTGCTGACTCCTTTCTTGTCTAGCCTAGAACCGGAGATGAGATTGCACCGTGCAGAAGGAATGTGAAGGGCGTTGGATACAGAGAATAGGCGATGATGCGAATATTTTGCGTTCATCAGTAGAATCGTTCAAAGTACTGAATTCCAAAGTAGGAATAGGTACTAGAGAGCTGAGATCAGTCCGAGTTGTCAGCTAACAAGCTAGACTGCTATGCATGCGGAGTACCAAAGTTGGATCACGTATCTGACTGGTATCACTAAGGTCATAAGAGTGATCCATGCTCGTCTAACTAAAGACGGCTCATAGGAACTTGGCCCCCACTCCACTTGGAAGGAGTCAGACACAAGTCAGGCTACCGTTCCGGAACTCGATTATTTTGAAACATTTAGATCAGAATAGATCTACCCGGATGATGGATAAAGTGGAGTGCCAAATGGATATTGGAAGTTCAACCGACGATCGGAAGACTTGGATAAAAGATTGGAAAGAGTTAGCCTTGCGATCGGTCCGCGCCATATGCTCATCCGACAAATACCAATCGAACTATCGGACAAAATACAGTTAGTCCCTATGTTGGAGGCTTCGGAAGAATAGGTTTAGGAAGTTCCCGAGTATTTCAGGAGATTCGAGGTGTTTCATCATTTTCTGGGATTTTGGACCTTTACCAAATATTTGTTATTTCCCTTCGCATATATACCTTACCTTAGCTAGTTAGACAGCAGATAACACCCCGCGGACGAATTCACACCTTTTCCCGAGACTTGTATCTCACCCCATATATCCGAGCATAAGTCCCCGTGTGGCACTCAAAACCTATACCAGAGAATAAGTCCCTGTGAGGCACTCGAACCTATATACCTGAGATAAGTCCCTGTGAGGCACTCATATTGCTCAGTTCTACCGGAGTGGGTGTCTGAGACGTGCGAAACAGAGAGAAAACTCCTGTGTAGCCATCTTATTCCGAAGAGGATAAGATAGAGAAGTTAGACACGGTTGATTGCCCTAGCTCCCGTTGCCCTTGTCGAAAGAAGTTCTATAAACGAGCCCAGGAAAGGTTGTGGTGAACTATCCTGTGTATATAACCAAAGAAATAAACCTAGCCTAGCTTCGAGGTCGATTGCCCTAGCTCCCTCGTTCTAGTTTGATTGAAATACGCCTCGTTGGGTTGATTGCCCTAGCTCCCCTTCGTTGTAAAACACCCCATCTATAAAACCCATATAAGGTCGATTGCCCTAGCTCCCTTGTTCCTGGTACTAGTTAGACATGGTCAATTGCTCTAGCTCCCGTTGTCCTAGTGTTTGATAAAGAAGTTTGAAGTACATACGAGGTCGATTGCCCTAGCTCCTTCGTCACTGTTGTAATAACATATAGTCTAGCTCGAGACGGTCGATTGCCCTAGCTCCCGTTCTCACTAGCACACGAGAAAGAAGTCAGCCCACATCTATAAAACTATAAACATAAACGCAGTCGAGCCCTAGCTCCTGTAAAAAGAAATATAAAAGCTAAAGAACCCGCGGAACCTTTGACAACGCACCCTCGCACCCTTTATAAATATTTGATACGGCGGTATCATACAAACAAGTCTAACTAAGATTTAGTCTTTGTTTTGTTTTGGTTGTGGTTTAGTGTAGATCATGCACACTGCGCATTAGCGAGTCCCTCCGTCAAACCTGGCACGCATGGAAACCGTTCCTTTTCCTATGGCAGCAGCAGTCAGATTCAAACCAAAACCATGCACGGCAAGAGGAATATCAAATTTGGTGTAATTCGCGAAGAATTGCTCGTCATGGAATATATGTCTGGAAGCGCCAGTGTCATGGTTTACTCCACCATCCTTCGCCACTTCCGCATTCAGCGCAACGGCGTTCACATGTACCACTTCTCCTATTCCAACTTCATCATCGTCATCATCGCCACAGCTACCATCTCCCGGGAAGAAGGACATGAACGCTAGTCCATTTAGTACGTCATCAACTTCTTCTTCGGTATTGTTTGTATACTGTGCCATGCCAGCAAAGCGATTCCCCGAATCTTCCTGCGCCTGACGAGATTTGTGACGGGCAATCAGCCTCTCGGCTGGTGCAAGGTGTACGTCTCGCTTTCCTTTGTAGGTTGGGGGATACTGACCCTGTTTGCCTCCTCCATAGGCATAACAGTCCGCTTTTGTGTGCCCCCTGGACGATTCACAGAAGTGATTTTTGCACATTACTTGTGTCATACGCTGTGTAGCATTGTATGGAGCAGGGCGTCGGTCCTGTCGAGGGTTGTTTGTCCGAGAGGGACCAGGTGCAGTCGTAAGGTTACAGCTCCACGCTCTGCACTCTTCCCAAACTTTCTCTGTCTGCTTGCCATCAGATTGTTGATGGAAATTATCCCCGGGGAGATTTTGAGACTAATCTCCTCAGAATTCAATCGCTCTATTACTTGCTTGGACGATAAGGGCATGTTCCGAGAGGCATGGTTCCGGAGTTTGGTGAGTAACTCGTTTCGGCAATACTTCCAATCACTATCTTCCGTCATTAGCATGACAAGATGGCTGGCAAATTCGGAGTCGGGCATGATGTTCTGATCAGCGTCCCGGGACTTCACATACAGCTGAATCATAAGATCCAACCAAGTGACAGGGTCATCCCCAGGTCGACAGACATTCCCGATGATCTGTTGCTTTATTGTTACTGCAGTGAGGGCATTGGAGGGTTTGTATTCGTTCTTCAGAGCGATCCATGCCTCATGAGCAGTGACACAGTCTCTAACAACGTAAAGCTTCTCTGATGGAACCGCTAATGCGAAGTGTGCGTGATCTACACTAAACCACACCCAAAACAAAACAAAGACTAAATCTTAGTTAGACTTGTTTGTATGGTACCGCCGTATCAAATATTTATAAAGGGTGCGAGGGTGCGTTGTCAAAGGTTCCGCGGGTTCTTTAGCTTTTTATATTTCTTTTACAGGAGCTAGGGCTCAACTGCGTTTTATGTTTATGGTTTTATAGATGTGTGCTGACTTCCTTCTTTGGTGCTAGTGAGAACGGGAGCTAGGGCAATCGACCGTCTCGAGCTAGACTATATGTTATTACAACAGTGACGAAGGAGCTAGGGCAATCGACCTCGTATGTACTTCAAACTTCTTTATCAAACACTAGGACAACGGGAGCTAGAGCAATTGACCGTGTCTAACTAGTACCAGGAACAAGGGAGCTAGGGCAATCGACCTTATATGGGTTTTATAGATGGGGTGTTTTACAACGAAGGGGAGCTAGGGCAATCAACCCAACGAGGCGTATTTCAATCAAACTAGAACGAGGGAGCTAGGGCAATCGACCTCGAAGCTAGGCTAGGTTTATTTCTTTGGTTATATACACAGGATAGTTCACCACAACCTTTCCTGGGCTCGTTTATAGAACTTCTTTCGACAAGGGCAACGGGAGCTAGGGCAATCAACCGTGTCTAACTTCTCTATCTTATCCTCTTCGGAATAAGATGGCTACACAGGAGTTTTCTCTCTGTTTCGCACGTCTCAGACACCCACTCCGGTAGAACTGAGCAATATGAGTGCCTCACAGGGACTTATCTCTGGTATATAGTTTCGAGTGCCTCACAGGGACTTATTTCTCTGGTATAGGGTTTGAGTGCCACACGGGGACTTATGCTCGGATATATGGGGTGAGATACAAGTCTTGGGGAAAAGGTGTGAATTTGTCCGCGAGGTGTTATCTGCTGTCTAACTAGCTAAGGTAAGATATATATGTGAAAAGAAATAACAAATATTCGGTAAAGGTCCAAGATCCCAGAAAATGATGAAACACCTCGAATCTCCTGAAATACTCGGGAACTTCCTAAACCTATTCTTCCGAAGCCTCCAACATAGGGACTAGCTGTATTTTGTCCGATAGTTCGATTGGTAATTGGCGGATGAGCATATGGAGCGGACCGGTCGCAAGGCTAACTCGTTCCAATCTTTTATCCAAGTCTTCCGATCGTCGGTTGAACTTCCAATATCCATTTGGCACTCCACTTTATCCATCATCCGGGTAGATCTATTCTGATCTAAATGTTTCAAAATAATCGAGTTCCGGAACGGTAGCCTGACTTGTGTCTGACTCCTTCCAAGTGTTTGTCTCAACTTCTAATGCGAGATCATTTATTATTTGAGTAGTCTAGCTCGTAGTCAAGACTCTCCATAGTATAACATCATATAGGCGTATACTGTATAACTCTTGTCCGAGTTAACAGGTTATTATCATGTTTGCATAAAGTACGACTGCATCCATAGGCCAATACAAAACCACTGGAGTAAGTTCCGTTCATCGGTGTTGCATTAAGTCATCATGCCCTTGGTACGAAGCAAGATGCTAGCTCGTTAAAAGGTCCTTGGTGGATATAAGGTGGGTCTACCAACTCGTAAGAGTGGGGGCCAAGTTCCTATGAGCCGTCTTTAGTTAGACGAGCATGGATCACTCTTATGACCTTAGTGATACCAGTCAGATACATGATCCAACTTCGGTACTCCGCATGCATAGCAGTCTAGCTTGTTAGCTGACAACTCGGGCTGGTCTCAGCTCTCTAGTACATATTCCTACTTTGGAATTCAGTACTTTGAACAATTCTACTGATGAACGCGAAATATTCGCATCACCGCTCTGACAATTATTGCCAGAACTTTCTTGTCGACTTTCGACCACCCTTTGGCTGCTTGTTCAGCGGCGGCCACAACGTCTTCATTTCCTCGGATCGTGATGGTGACAAGATTTCCAGTAGGATCAACACCGGTCTCTTTGCGAGTGGGGATGAGAGTGGGGATTCTGGGAGGATCGTACTTGGGACCGTCGCAATGCTCATAGTAACCGTGAGCATCGAGTTTGAGCATAGATTTCTGTCGGAATTCACTGTAATTGTTTGTACCATCTTCTTTAGCCTCGATAGGGGTCAATTTCAACGTTTTCATGTTCTTGGCTTCTGTGGTCTGCGTCATGGTGTTTAGAGATAAATTATAGATTGTCAAAGATCGTTGAAGATGAGTTTAGTAGTTCGAGTATGATATTGCAGTAGAGTTTTTGTTGCACAGTAATTTGGTGAATTTAGATGGCAACAGGGCCCATAACCTGTTAAACTCTATATTGGTATGATACTGGTACGGAGAGAAGAACGATAGATAAGTACACAATAATAAGATAGAAAATATATAAATGAGAACATACCTGGTACAGAGAGAAGAACGATAGGGGTTCTCTCTCCGACCAGGTTATTATACCACTGCATCGATCGCCCAGTCACAATCTAACAATTTGGATGGCTGGAACTGCAGGAGAAGACAAATCCTTCATTTCATTCCGGACTCGTAACAAGAATTAGCCAGCTTCTTGTTAAAATAAAAAGCTGAAAGAAGCTCAGATTTCAGTCTAATGGCTGATAGCCCTAGCAAACGTGCAGAGATTTATTTTAATGTACTAGCTCCTTATTTAGTGATACTACAGCAGTACAGTAGCATGAAAAGACAGTAAGTACAATGCGAACCGCGAAAAGATAACAAAACAGTAGTGCAATATTCACGGATCCATTGCATCAATAGTATTGGCCAATACATTGATATTTACAACACTCAGGCTTCTGCTAGATTTCTTCTATAAAGGGTTTGTAAGAAAGATATTTTAGAATCATTAACGGATCTCAACAAAACACTGGCATGTTATTGAAGTCCATAAGGAAAGCAGAGCACTGCTTAGTATATGCCATGTTCTGCTGCTGATCAAGGCATAATCCAAATGATGGTAACGTACTCTGCAAATACTATCATTGCATGGTCCGAGGTAATTTCAAGTATAGAGAGTTCAGATTGAGAAAGGCCAGGAGTTAAAGAGATGCTTCGGAGATTGATCATCATTCTGCTTGCCTAGAAACAGCAATAAGTGGATTTTTTTCTCTACTCGAGTATTGTAAGTTGTAATCTAGATTATTACACATGCCGCAATGCAAGCTACAATTGGGGAAGGGCTAGCAAAAAAAAAAGATCAGTAATGAAATGTAGAATAGAATAAACTGCGCATACACAAGTAGCAAAGCTCCTAAAAAATCTTGCCCGAAGCGAAAAATCAATATATTAGCCAACAATAGTGCTGATTGAATACACAATAATTAGACCACAGAACTAAGATATGTGATAAAAGTCACTTACTTAGCATAATAAAAAAATAAGCAAATGAATCTTGAGCCAAAACTCGAAGCCTGAATATAATAGTTTCAAAAAGTCAATGCAGTCAAACTGAATATATGGCATACGTTGGAAGCGAGATATCTATTATAATTTTGTAGAATACCATGGTAAACAATATACCTGCAAATGTTTGTTGTTAAATACAGTGTAAATTTGTGAATTTTAATTACCTTACTTTCAACTATGACTGGAGATAGCCTGCTAGACAGCAACAAGAGAAACGAATCATTAAAGTGCCTTTTGAGAATCCACACTGAAAGAATTCTGACCAGACTGGCCATACTGGGCTATGAGCATTAAATAGGCATCCGCTAAAAATTTCACCGCCTGATGCGCCTAGTAAGTTTAAGAAAGTCAGAGCTTTAGCCGTCTACTATAAATCTATAAGCCTGTATAGTAAATCATACCTGATGTTTTATCAGCAATGATTGCCGATCCAATGATCCACCCAATGATCGACACTAAGCCAATGGTATTTCAACTATTGAATATATATACTCATTGAAGGTAAAATGGACCAACCAATGTACAATCCATAGAGCCATTTTTTGACCATCTAATGAATTAAAATCTGTTGTCAATTCAGAAGTATGCTTTAGGATTAAAATAAGCACCTTATGCTCATTGTCTGAAAAGCACTTTACTACTAGTATTGTTCAATAGCTAGAGAGCGATGTTTTTTACTCACAGATTGCTATTACTCTGAGAATGAGGATCATCTCTGATGTTGCAAGAGCGAGTATGGTTGGCCTGATAACAATGAAAAACTAAGTCGATTGGTTTCAACCGTTTGATCTTACCAAGGGGTGAATCTTGCAATGAATGTACACCTATGAGAATTACGTCAAGCAAAGGGTTGCAAAAAGTAATAAATCTTGCATTTTTTCGGAAGTGTTGAAGAAATTCATGTCTGTATAAAATACTAGTGAGTAGCCAACCCAATACCTGCTTTTGAGCTATTACTGACATGTTGCATTGAAACTGTTGGTTTGTTGATAATTGATCAGCAGATTGATCATATATTTCTGTTGTTCTAAAGTAGAAGGCTTACATTAGCATGGGCGGGATAATATATCGGTTAATACAAAATAGAAGTTTTGGTAGCTTCCAGGGTAAACTTGAAGTTCCATGGAATTTAATTTTGCCTCCAAATTCAAATCAATAACATACGACCAAATTGTAGTTATCTATTGGATAGATGTTAAAATCATTTGAATTATTGAAGGATATAATCTTCAAGACTAACCTCAGTTTTAAGAGTTAAGCTATGGTCATAAAGCAGTAATGTCTGTTTAAATAGATAATTAGATTGAACCGACAATGAATAGCTTTATACACTATTCAAATCGTACTACAAAAGCAACTGGATTTATAGGATATCTTCAGTTATTTGAGCCTTGCCTGTAACCTAGAATATATTGAACATACTATTTGTAAATTTAACACCCGAATAATCATCCAAAACTTGTGAAATGTCTAGAAAAGCTGGAGTGGAAGGATTCATGGCTGAAAAATGCAATACTACAATTTTACAGTGTTGATTAGTATTTATAATTTTGAGCTGCTACTATTTTTAGAACAATCGCAGTCATTTGTACATGTATCTAATGACAGCCCTCAGTTTATAGATGATGACCCTAGCAACCTGTTAAAAATAGGGCTGCGCACCGTACCGTAATACGGTTTCAGTTGTATCTTATACGGGAGTTTGACAGGTACGGATCACCCTGTAACACAGGATTTATTTATAATAACTGACAGCAACAGTGATGGGGATTTTGGGTTTGCACTGGCTATAGGCAGTGTTTGTAATGTCGTAATAATAAGAAAAAGTCTTCAAGTTCGTTAGGGTTGGGTTAGGGCTTGACGCAGCCGGAGGCTGCTTGCGCGAAGCGCAACAGCATCAGGAAAAGTACCCTTGGCCACGGTTGGCCCAGAGCAATGGATAAATTCCAGAGAGCCTAAATGCTTACCAGAGTTCTCTGGAGACCTTAGGCCCTCCTGGTCACCCAGACTTTCCTTCCAAATCCTGGCCCTCCCATACGCTTTAAGGCTGCTTTGGGAGTGCTCCTAAAGTGCTCCCAAAGTGCTTTAGGCTGCTTTGGGTGTATATCATTCATGTACTATCAACCCTAATAGTACCATGCATGCATGCTTTTATTGAATGGTATGATCTTGTTATTTACATGGTTTTAGTTCAGAGTTGTAGCATATAAACATGTCATATAAATTTTGCGCTATAGTACCACTACTAGTCAATAATTGATATATATTGGATATTGCTACCCGTCTTCCTGCTGGCTTCACTAAACATTGAAGGATTCAGCATGACAGGAGGAGCGGCCCAGATACTGTTGGCAGTGAATTCGAGTTCGAGATTCATTCGAGCGATCAGCGTTTAGTACGGAGAATGAACATTCAAAAATGCATGACTCAATGACTTGGCGCTAGTAGGCTCATAACTTGAAGGAATTGAGAGATTGACCGTTTCTTTTACAACCTTGTAACATGCTTCATATTGCTTTTCAGTAGAGATAAAGCATTGAAAGTCAGCTGGATTCTCAGGTGAATAAAAACTGGCCTACCTGCTTCGTCGCCTCTGATCGGTTGAGCGATAGCATCCAAACGAGAATTGGACAGCCATAGATAGGGCATTAAATCATTATGGTGATGGCGTGTGTGGGTGAGTTGCTGGTGCTGAAGGCGGAGAAGTTACTGTTTGTAGGTGTTTATTGCTAATGGTTATTTATCAGAGCTGGTCGTACTAGCAGGCGTACTGGACTAACCAGTTTTATTGGCGCAATGGCGATGGCGGTTCAGAACGGAATCACGGGCTGCGTCGGAATTATTGGCGAAGACCGATATACCCGTCTAAACCCAGTCTTAGGGTTACGTTCGTTTACCTCTCTATCGGTTCAACGCCCAACACTCTTTTTGTCTTTTTCTTCTTTTGCTGGCCTACCACTCATATCTTCGACATTGCTCTTGGGATTGGAGAATGCCTGAATCCTCCCGGTGCGCCTCTTCTTTTTCTATATTGTCCTGACCTAAATTATGATTGTAGAGGCGCTCTCAGATCCCGTACCCTGCGACTCCTGGATTCCTTCATCAAACAAAGCCATCACCATTGCAAACTGACTGAATGCCCCCCTTTTGGTCTAACCCAAACATGCCGAGCCATCCACATACTCCAGTTGTCGTATTTGGTCCACGACTGCCAGCGCATGTTACCAACTCTGAAAATCGAACATTTGCTTACGGTCAAGCGGGCTGAGGAGTTCAGTGAGGATATCGAGCGCTATACAACCGCTGCTTATGCTCCCGAAGAAATCTTCTTTGCGAATTCGGAAACTCATCTCAAAGGACTCGCGGAACTTTCGGCCAAGCTCTCAAGCGCAGCTTCAATCTTCGCGGATTTCACCGTTTGTCTGCAGCGGCATGAATATCTACCATCAGACGGCCTCGTCCTTGTCGCTTTTCGGAATCTTCAGCTTGTACTAGATGCCGTCAACGCCAAGCGTAAGGCAATGGAACGAGCACTACTGAAGGCTTTCGATGACTATCCCGAAGTAACGGCGGCAAGGCTAAACAATCTAATGGCAAAGGTTTGTACTCATAAGCGATTAAATTCATTCATTCTGACCTACGCAGTTTCGGAACGGTGCCCAAAACCACTTTGAAGGAAAACTTCCCTACATTACGAATACAAATTTCAGCACTCTTGGGGTTGGTCGTTGGTTGGATGACGAGATAATCAACTACTTTGTGGCAAAATGGTGCCGCCAATCCAACACGCTCGGACTCAGCACTTTCTTCGCAGGCAAACTTCTTTTCGCAGACCATTCCTGTCTGGTTGCTAGGAGCGGCAAGTTGACAGCCGATGATGAAAGAGCGGTCTTGCGTTGGAGTGGGAGGACATTGGTACGTTGGTTTGTTTGTAACCCTCGGAGCGTTTTTCGGATAACCTTTCACTTAGAAAGCACTGGAAATTGAGCGCTGGGACTCAGTCTTCATCCCGGTCAACGAAAATTCCTCACACTGGTTCTCCCTCTTCATCGATTTCCGTCTCAAACGTATCCAAATATGTGATAGCCTTGAGAAGACGTGTACGACAAACCGCAAAAAACCAATATCCCTTCAAAAAAATGCTCAACTGATGCTGGTATGTGCCATAAGCCGTCTGATTCAGGATATCACTGAAATCCTGCTTGTGAAGATGCTTTTATGGCTGGCCGAGGTCCTTGGCAGGTTAAGAGGGGAGCCTGTACGTCTGAAAAATGACCCAGATACGGAATGGGTTTGCGAGCCACATACCATGGTAACGCGTTTGTTGATCCGCCTCAAACGTACTAGTGCTAACTTCTTTCCTGTTCAGGTTCCGTTCCAGCCTAACACATATGACTGCGGCATCCATACAGTGTGGCATCTACAACACCTCCTCCAATTTCGAGAAATCAGGACTGGTCCGGAAGCAGAGCTGTTGGGTCTTGCCTTCGCGGATGATATGGTTGGGAAACGCTGGAGGTTAGCCCGGGAGATGCTTGATGACTGTAATATCCATGTTTGAACTTGTCTACTCTTACGATATATACGCCGTATGTATGTATCAGTAGTTACTTTTGTGTGACTGTACACCTGTAACTAGGTATTCGGATGACACAAGCCATCTGATCACGAGATCGTTCTCCTCTTCGACTACGACCGCGCCTGGCGCATAATTTATTCTAATTTACTTTGCTTCTAATACGCCTCAAATGTCATTTGCTTGTTCAGTCTGCCAGAAAAATTTTGCCCGGGTTCGAGACAGAGACCTACATTTGCAACTTAAAAGCGACAAAGCTCACAAAAAACATTGTTCCCTCCAAACACAAAACCTCTCTCATTGTTTTTCCACTGCCGCCGAAGCTGCTGTCAATGCAGTCATCTCCACTTCTTCGAGGTCTTCTCATGCTCCTCCACGCCGGACTGCTGAATATCCGGGCTCTAAGACTGCGGCAGCTGATGCAAGTGGGCCTCCTCAGGACGACTCAAGAATGGACGTGGATCTCGATACGGAAAGTGATGGAGATGGAATGGATGATGCAAAGGGAGGCCTCTATGTGAGCGAGGAGGATCCCGAGTTGCTCAAACAGATAGAAGAGCGCAAAGATGCTCTTTTTGCGGAGACGCTGGAACAAGTGGCAGCAATCATGCTGGAGGACGCAAACACGTTCAATTTCCTTCCAGACCCAGCTGTACAGAACACAACTTCTGTTGAACAAGAAGAAGTGGTCGATACTCCCAGTGGAGCAACATACCGTCGAATCAATCGATGGCTTTACGAGGATGCAGAGGAAACGCGTACCTGGAAATGGCACCCCTCAGCCGGAAAAATCTACGGCTACAGAAACAACGTTCGTGAACGTTGGAAGCGGCTTTTCTCTGAAAGCTCGGACGCAGGGTGTTCGGAGGGCTATCACCCATTTTCTTCTCGGCTGGAATGGGAATTAGCCCAGTGGGCTATTAGGGAGAAGATATCTCACTCTTCAGTTGATCGCTTACTTCAGATACCTCGAGTGAGTGACGCCGCCATTTAATATCTGATTTTTTAAACCTATTCCTTACCCTATTAACTAGGTAAAGGAGAATCTTGACATTGGCTTCACCAGCGCCCGTTCGATGTTAGACAAAATTGACCAGATTCCCGAGCGTTGTGGTCCCTGGTACACAAAGCAGCTTGCATTCAAGGATCGTCCCAGTGAAACCTTCACTGTTCGACATCGTGATCCTGTCGAAACAATCAAGGCCCTTTGGGGGGATCCCGGCCTCTCCCAAAGTCTAGTGTATAAGCCGGCTAAGCTCTTCAGTGGGGAGGGTCAGACTGAGGATGATCGAATCTTTTCGGAGATGTGGACGGGGAGCTTTTGGAATGCGGCGCAGGTAAGAGACTTGAAAATGGGCTAATCTCCGTTGAACAATTGACGATATTTTCCTTAGGAATGTATACCGGAGGGCGGGACAATTGCACTGGTTATCATTGCAACAGACAAGACTCAGTTGACAGTTCTTTCCAGTAACAAATCAGCTTATCCGGTGTACCTTACAATCGGAAACATACCAAAAGAACTCAGACGGAAACCCGGAGCCCGAGCTTGCGTTCTGATCGCGTATCTCTCGGTGGACAAACCTGACGATAAAGGTCTATTGAAAACTCAACTGAAGCTCCGAAACCACGAGCTGTTCCACCGTTCAATGGCGATAGTACTGGGGCCTCTGAAGGCAGCTGGGGATCCCAAGGGGAAAGGGGTGGAGATGGTAGGGGGTGACGGGGCTGTGAGAAGAGTGTATCCGCTCCTTGCAACATACATAGCGGACTACCCAGAACAGTGCCTCGTCACATGCACTAAATCTGGGACTTGTCCGAAATGTCGTCGTAAGGCTAAGGAACTGGATTCGCCCACTCTAGCAGAGCCGCGCACTCAGGCATGGACGCTCTCTGTCATACGGTCTGCTCGAGAGGAGCTGAAGGGCGAAGGAGACCGGAAGATCCACACTTGTACCATGAAAGAAGACGTCACAGGGGCAATTACGATCCCTTCTGGGCGGGATTCCCTGTTACCGACATTCACCGCTGCATTTCTCCTGACATTCTCCATCAGCTGTACCTCGGCGTCTTCAAGCACTTGCTAGAATGGATACAGGACGTGGTGGGCGAGAAGGAGTTAGATGATAGGATCCGAGCTTTGCCGATGACATGTGGTGTTCGTCACTTCGGGAAGGGTATTGCCTCTATGTCTCAGGTTTCGGGAACGGAGTGCAAACATATGGCTCGCGTTGTTCTGGCATGTCTTGTGGGGAAAATGCACAATAACGGGATTATTGCCGTCCGAAGCCTTTTTCACTTCATTCAACTCGCCCAGTTACCCTCACACGATCAACAAACTCTTGGCTATATGAAAGAAGAGCTCGACTTGTGGCATAAACACCGAAAATTCTTCATTGATCACGGGCCTCGTACAGATTTCAAAATACCCAAATTTCACTCACTTTTACACTTCGTCGACTCCATCCGTTGGCTTGGTACCACGGATAATTACAATACCGAATCATTCGAACGCCTCCACATAGACCTTGCAAAAGACGGATGGCGTGCTAGTAACAGGCGCGATCATTTTCCTCAAATGACGCAGTGGTTGTCTCGTCAGGAGAAAATCACGTCTTACGACTATTACAGGTCCTGGGCGAGCTCGGTTCGGGACGGGGGGAGGAGATGGGGGAAGATAGAGACGACGAACAGTCTCTGGATCCTATCCCGGAGCACGAGGTCTTAGTCCAGAGACCTTCTCATCAAATTCCAACCCCTGCGGCGCACTTCACTCTCCGTTTAGCAAAATCCCCTCAGGAACCCCGGAAAAAACTGACGCAAATTGTGGCTTCCCATTTGGCGCCGTTATTCATATCTGAATTGAAGCTATTCCTAAATTCTCGTCTACCCGCCGATCAACAGACTAATAAATCATCTGTCCTACAAAGCTCACTTCCCTTCACTGGTGTTGACGTCTGGCACCAATTCAAGTTTATCCCGGTCAAACTACTCGAAGAGGCCAACCAGGAGACTGTGAAGGCCGTTCCCTTGAACCGAAAGAGCAGGATACAAAGGTTTGATACCGTTCTGGTATTGGATGACGACGAGGCAGAATCCACGGCTGTCAAAGGTGAGAGTCTGGTTATTTGGCTGTGACCCTGAGTGCTAACCAGAATTTAGGATGTCGAGCTGCTCGACTGAGGGTCATCTTTTGCCTCCCCACCGTTGTATATCGCAATGGTTTCCCAGTACCTGCGCCCGCAAACTGGCCATCTGGTCCCTTGGCGTATGTCAGTTGGTACACTCGCTTTAAGGGGGCTTCAGATAGTGCAACAGGCATGTATCGCGTCAAACCTGCCCTCAATTCGCAACGTCAGCCTCAGGGATCAATAATTGCCCTTTCCGATATTCGCCAAACATGCATGCTTGTTCCGAGCCTAAATCGGTGGGAGGATCATTGGACAACGGAGAACATTCTTGACGAGTGCCCTTCCTTCTTTGTCAATCATCTACAGAGTAAATATACCTACCGTACCATATACTGAACAATATTATTTGTTTTATACTGAGCAATAATTGCGGGAAAAATCCGCGTGACCAGCTCACAAGTCTTCTTCCCGCCATCATGTCGGTTGACTTGAGTCAACAGTTCGACAATCGCCTTCAGCTCGAAACTCCTCTTCAGCTTGAAATCAATCAACCTTCGCCTTTCGATAATGTTACACCTCTTACAGATGAAGAAATGATCCAATACGGGCAGATGCCTCTACCCCAAGTATCCGAGACGGGTTCCATTACATCCATTGTTGCAGCCGCTCTGTTGCAGCGTTCAAATCTGCAACACGCGGACCAATTTTCGACATACAGTACACCCTCTAATCCTAACGGTCGATCTGGTACCACCATTGAGACTGCCAAAAAATGGTTGTTTTCTTGGTTGCGACAAGCCAACTGTTTGCACTGCCCAGTCACGTTCACGCCATTGACCTCGAATAGAACCATCGAAGTTGCACATGTCATGCTCCCCAAATCGGCACCCAAAAAAGCAGTAAGACGTTCACTTTTCATTTGTACACGGTTTGTAACGATTTACAGGTTGACATGCTTGGTCACATCCTAGGGATGCGCCTGGCAGAAATATCCGTTCATTCTAGGCTATTTCTCATGCCATGTAAGTTCTGGTTATCATTTCTGCAGCTGGCCACTCTAACCCTTTGGCAGTACGCAAAGATATCCACGCTTTGCTCGATAACCAAAGGATCCTGCTTCTGCCCAACAAGGACGTTGTGCGTCAGTTGACATTGTACATTCAAACACTCTCGGCTGAGTCTTTGGCCGACCATTTGGAGAGAGACAAGCTCAGCCCCTGGAAGACTCTGCGAAGGCAAGGGATGGAAAACCAGGAAAATTTGGTATGTTGAACTCCGTTTGTGAATCTGTTACCTCGCTAATGAATAACTGGCTCTCCAGAAGGAGGGCGCCATACACCAGTACCGACTCTTGCAATCACCTCACTTCGCTGATCTTTTTCCTATCAACACCATACAACATGGCGTCAATGTCTTGATCGAGCCACCATATCTCGATTTTCCTCTTGTCTCGACGCACCTTACACCGTTTGCATTGATGGTCCATGCCATCCGAGTGTTTGAATCCCCCGACTCTCCAGTACTCCTCGATCATGTCGGAAATCTGGTTGAGCAGCCGTAAGCAGCCGAGGAATTATCAGCAGATTAGATGTAGATTAGATGCAATTATATGCAGATTACGACAATTACGACGTGATTATCACACGTTTGCAAAACGTTTACACACCGTTTCGCAAACGCTTTCAATCTTTTTCTCCATGGGTCGCAATAACACTAGTTCGAAACGAAAATGTGGCATCTGCGGTGACTTATTTGCTCCAAATGGATTCAAAAGACATCAGCGGTCATGCCAGAATCGCCTCAATGAGGAAGAATCTGCCGCACAATATCACGCCAGTCTGAATCCGTCAAATTACCTTCAAACAGTGCATGAACCTCAGCACGGTGAGCTCCACTATTGATCTTAGAATTTTCTCTCAGCTTATACTTCCATGTCAGCTACAATAGCTGAAACAATTGATTATTCAACTTATTTCACAACCCAGACCCGAGCCGACAATGAAGACTCGTATCCTGAGTACCCTGATTTTCGCGAAGATGAACAAAGTCTTGCGGAGTATGATCATACACCAGGTAAAGATGAATTGTCTGTTAGGCCTGCACTTACTCCTAGATGTAGATGAGTGTGAACTACAGCCGGATGATATTAAAATCGAATACCATCCTGCGAACGGGAGGCCGACGAAGATAATGCGATTTCATGAATATGGGGAGCAAAAAACTCGCAACTTGGTCTCAGAGGCAGTGCCGGATCCAGCTCCCTGGAAACCATAGCGGAGCCGTGTCGATTTCGAGGTTGTAGCCCTGACCTTCAAGTCATTCATGTCCGAAGACCAGACTAATCGACTAATAGACATTCTCAAACGAGTCGCTCGTGGTCTGGATAATTTCACTCTTGGAGACCACAAAGAAACAAAAGCTGTGGGATCTAGCAGCTGCACAGACAGTCAAGGTATGTGCATTCTCTCTTGTTGCGGCATTCTATCAGGCTGACCGACACACTTTCCTACATAGTTCCAGCAGGCAGAGATATCAGTCACATATTGCAATGAAGAGCCGGAAAGATACGAGCTTTACTATCGTCCTGCATAGGACTGGATACAAGAACTTGTTCGTGACAAGGTACTTGTGTCAAAGATGGAGTGGCATGCACAGCACATGTACAGGTACGATAGCGGCACAAAAAGGTGGAAACAATTCATTGAAGAAGCGTGGTCTGCATCGTCGTGGTGGAAAATTCAGGTTTCGTCAATTCACATTATTTTTCAAGACTGAGTCTCAAGCTATAAAATCAGGATCAACTCCCTACGGGCGCGGTACCATTATATCTGGTGTTTTATGCAGATAAGAGCAAGCTATTGTCATTTGGAACTGCAAAGGGATACCCGGTGATTGTCCGATGCGCTAATCTATCCATGGACATACGTAATGGCTCAGGACGAGGGGGAGGACGCGTAGTTGGATGGCTACCAATAGTTTGTCAACGTAACATATGCCAGAAGTCTTTCATTGAGGAGTTCTTCAGTCACATTCACTAGTACGTTTCCCTTGAATATACGGCCCCAGCACCAAATATTGACGGGCTATCGCAGTGTCTCTTATGGCTCTCGTTCCCCTCAAACAATCGCTTGAGTATGGAGCGGACCAAATGAGTCTATATTGCAGCAAACAGCTTGGTGACTTGATCATAATCACATTCAACAAGTATGTGTTACTCCGCTTCCTTCCCCTTGAGGATCTCATGGAGAACCCGATCTTTGAAACCGCGTTCACTGATACTGTCAAGGGTCTTCCGGATCTCAAACGTGTTGTCTCGAGGATTCATGCTAGGAACTGCAAAGTCAAGGACTTTTTGAAAGTGCTTGCGGTCCGTATACAAGTCTTACTTGTCGCACTTTCATCTTTCCGTCTGACTTACTTTCGTCATATGCCAGTCATTCAAGAAACTCAGTAGAGGGGTAGCCAACCTCGCGGACGCTTCGGAGTCATTCAAGTCAAAAACGATCTTCAGGTTGCTTCGTAGCGCGCCGGATTTGATCCAAAATGTTAATAATGTTGAGAATATGTTTGAGAAGCCCTCGTCCGATAAAGGTTCGTTCTTGAACCGTTACTGTTTGTTGCAATGTCTGTTGATTGTTGACTCGTTTGTTATAAGATGATGAGCTGATACCCCGGGAAGGAAAGGATGAAGCTTATGATGAGGTTATGACCGAGATTGAGGAGTTGGAGGGAGGACTGGAGGAAGCATTGAAAAAGTTTGAGAAGAGTTTAGGGTATGTCGGTCCATTACTTTCTTTTACCCAATTGTGCGTGCTGATGACCCGTCGGACGCGATCTCTTATAGGATGAAGTTGAGCTGGTAGCACAGCGCTGTTGGGACGAAGGTCCGTCTAGGTGTTATCCCTCGAACAAACTTTCAATCAGCTTTTTGTGCTTTTCTTTGCAGGAAATATATATGATCAAAACCTCGGCGGGACAGAAGAATATCCCAAAGGAGTGGACAAAGAATGGTGGGACGAAGGTTGGTATTTCTATATTTCTGTAGACCTTCTTCTTCTCTTGCTAACATACACCCTTTTGACGCATAGGCCAAGTCCCGCTGGCTCGTCCCTTCCCTTCAAAAATCCATCCGCTCCCTGAAAGAAGCACGGGAGAAACGCAATACTACGATCAAAATTTTTAAATTCCGCATCTACAATGAATTCGATGAGGATTGCGGAATCTACGTGCTATCCATGTATTCGCTGAACTTGACTGTCTCTTCAGTTTAGCAAAGTTGTCTGTGGTGATTGGTGAACCGTCTTGGCGACCAGAGCTTGTAGGAGAAGAAGAGGGAGATGGGAGTGCGTGGTTTGATTTCAAAAGTTTGAGACACCCGATGTCGTGTGTGAATGGGAGTGTAGAGGATTTCATACCAAACAATTCTGAATAATGTCAAGCCTTGGAGGGTATATGGGGAAGATTGCGTTGCTAACTGGTATGCCGCCTTTGTTTGAAGCTTGTATGAATCTTTTGGTTGACTGTCGACTTGTATAGGTCCGAATATGGCGTACGTTTTTGCATATGAAAGCGATTCTCAGTTCTAATGTTATGCTTGTGGTGTATAGCGGAAAATTGACGGTAGGTCTTCTGTGCCGGATCAACTGGGATCTATTATTGATGCATTGTAATCAAGGTTATGCGGATGACTGCAACAGGCGTGGTGAGAACTTCCAGGGTCTACTCTTGGCTTCCTCATCGTTCAATGCTCATCTATTCAGATCATGGCTCAACTCGGAATGTTCGTCCCGGCAGAGAGCGCGCGGTATGTGGGTTGAACATGTCTTCCAACATGGCTGTTGACGACCTGCGCTTCTATCTTCTAGATTGTCCCCTGTTGACTCTATTTTGACTCGCATGGGAGCGTATGATAATATGTTTTCTAATGCGAGTACGTTGAAGGTGGAGTTGGATGAATGGTACGTCTTTACGGACCACAATCGACACCAAATGTTTGACCATGCTTTGCAGCTGCAAAATCCTGCGTGATGCGACACCCAGGTCATTTGTGATACTTGATGGTGGTGATACTTGTTCCTCGATTTTGTTCATTTACTGATGTTTTCCCTTGAATCGACAGAGCTTGGAAGAGGGACTTCGACATATGATGGAATGGCTATAGCAGGGGTAAGCGGACAGGTTCTAATATTTTCGGCCCTCTCCTGACCAATGTCCCGATACAGGCCGTTTTGCATGAACTGGCGACCCATACTTTGCCGCTTTCAATCTTTGCCACTCATTACGGATCCTTGATGGACGACTTTGCTTATCATCCCAATATCCGCAACATGTACATGTCGACCATTGTCGATGACAAAAAACGCGCTGTTGGTCTTTTGAGATCTTTTGCCCTAATAATGTGCTGACTGCTCCCTGTTCCCTCTTCAATTCTCAGATTGTTTTCCTATACAAACTCATTGAAGGCGTCGCAACCTCCTCCTTTGGCAGAAAAAAACTCAACCCTTTCTCTTTCACAGCGTGGTTGAAGCCACTCTCGCCATCATTCTTCTCGTCAACTGCGAACTCCGCCTTCTCCAATCCACAGTCACTGGTGTCATTCTCCTTCACCTTCTCCTTGTTCCAGGAATAGCATTCATCATTGGTGGTGCCAAACTAAACCCACACTCTGCTCAGTGAAATCATATTCTACTCCTCACAGGGTAAGTTGTAAAAAAACACTGGGTTCGATATTATATTTGATTACTTTATCCTCAGCGTCCTTACGTTCCTTTTACCAACCGCACTATTCAACACCATTCGAGATAACGCCCCCAACGATGGCTCTATTTTAGAAGACACCAGCTCCCCGCGAGATATAATCCTCAAAATCAGCTACGGTTTTGCCATCATTCTCCTCGTCGTATACGCTTACTCTCGTGTATTCCTATACAATCCCCCGGGAGAGAACAATGCCTTCCGCGCTCTCCCAGATGCACCTAGCGCTCTCACTTCCCACCCAATTTACCTGCAAAACCTCTAAGTACAACATCGTAATTTTTTCCCAAAAACATCTCGCCGCATCTATAGCCAGTGCTGGCAAGCACAAAATCTGGCTCGGAGCCCTAGTTCAAGATTATCATGTATGTACTCTATGACTTCCTTTTAGTCCTTCCAATTTCATCGCCCCCATTCAATATTCTTCCTTTGCGTTCAATTCCTACATACAACTAACATGTATCTGCCCCACCTACACTGCATAACAGACAGGGATCCGCTTCTCCCACTGAGGTCAAGGCGCAAGGGGTCTCTATGGGCCCTTGCTAAGGGGTCTTATCAATAAAACGTTTAGTGTATTATAATTGTCCTTAGTGTAGTGGTAACTTTCGCCAGAAGCAGAGCCATGACTAATGAGTTAATAATGAGAGGTCTAATGTTCGACTCCCGTTGAGTACACTGATAAATTTTCACCCTTACTACTAATCTGATTACGTAAGCCAATGTAAGCACCCGCGAACACATAATAATAATATAATAATAAACAAATACTAATAGATAGATAGATATAAGTAATACAAATAAAATACTAAATACTAGAAACTCGATAATCCAATACAAAGTACAGTATAGGTAATAGAAACGGTACTATAGAAACCAATATAGTAAAGTATATAGCGTTCAGCAAGGGTTTACGATATATTTTTCTTCGGATCGCTTATATTGCCTGCTTGCGGCCATCAGCACTTATAATTGCAGTCGCCGCTGGTCGCCGCCAGCCGTGATTATAATTACATGGCCAATGCCATAACATTCATCCAGCTGTGTCAGCACTTGCCAGCGGCATGCGAAAAATGGTCGTTATAAGCGCTGATCGGCGCTGATCGGCAGGTTTTGAAATTTCCGACACACGACGCACTTTTCAGGACTTCTCCTCGCAAGGAAGACGAGTACGACACCATCAAACGACTCACTGTCTGCGCGCTCTATGGCTGTCATAAGTCCGCTCCCTTACCTCTCGTCGACAACGACGTTCGAAGTCATGCTGACGAGGTTGTCAACTTCGTGAAGGCTTTCGAAGCCAGGACCCAAGCTGTGAGGTTGCTAGCCAAATTGAGCAGCATTCGGTCCGGCTCAACGAACTCCTTTGGTCCACCAGAGAGCATTAGAAGTGGGGGAAGTGAACGTAGAGGATCCATTACGGAGTCTGTGCTTCCAAGGGAGTTTCCTGAGGAGTATCACACACCTGTTCGGATGTCCCGTAGTGGGACCAAGCTGAATAAGCAGAATGAACAGTCTATGGATGCCGAGGGTCATAGCACATATCGGGCCGCCGCGTCTCTCTCTGAATCCTCCGAACGACCCGTGGATAATGCTCAAAGTGAATACGCGGATATCACTACGCAATCTGTACTCTCCGAGCGTCCGTCGGCTGAGGTTCACACCAACTACAAGGACACCATTATAGACTCTGTACACCCCGAGTCTTCTGTAGCTGAGGCTCAAAGCAACTCCGAAGAGACCGTCACAGACTCCGAGTCTGTACTCCCCAAGCATCCTTCGGTTGCGTTACCGACCGGATATCCAACCACTTTTACTTCCTCTACAACCCTCGAGCGTTTGGACACCACTAAAACTGCAAACCCCTTGCGACCGGTTCGATGGGGCTTCAAAGACCGCCTCTTTGGGAGATTCACGATGAGCAGAAGTGGCAGTAGTCGCCGTCGTCGCATTTACGCAGGTACCAATTAGCTTTGTTTCTTGTATGTCTTCTTGTACGATAAGGATTGCTATGACTTTTTATTCCTCGATATGTCTACGAACTTTGAGTACTGTATACGTGAATATAATATGCAATATGAACACGAACACGTGTGATATATTAATGCTTACGTCACTATTTTTTATTTTTTATTCTTTATTTGTACACCCACCATGGCTAAACGAAAGCTGAAAGGGCCAGCTTCGCCTAAGGCGACCTCTTGCAAACGTACTCGCCCTGATCCTACCACTGCCTTAGACAGCTTTCTGCCCCAAAACAAACGAACCAACCTTTCGTTGACACGTCCAATTGCAACGGGAAAGACAACTCGTGCTTCCAGTAGGAAGGCCAATGATCCGAGCTTGTCCAAACCGGCCACCTCCACCTCTTCAGATCCTGACGTTCCTGTCGCTGCTTCATCAGTCTCACCAGAAGTCTTGCTCAAAAATCTGCTTGAAAGTCTGAACGGAGCCGAAGAAGAAACATCCTCCTATTTTTCTACCTTCCTGAAGGCCGCTTCACAGGGCAAGTCCGACGGTGCTATTAACTCTGCTGCAAAGTCTAGTAACTCCAACGAAACAGGTTAGTCTGGCTTCTGCTTTTGTTCACACGTTATTTACGTGTTCTTCAGGACGAAAACTTAGTCTCAATAACGACGAGCTGCTATTTCTCAATGAGTTAGATGAAGGTAACTCTATTCTCAGTCATTTTTACAATTCTTTTCTTATCCTGCAAAGCGTTAGAACCCCCGAAGCTCCCAGATGATGAAGATTCTGATGAGGAAGACGATGAAGAAAACATCGACGTTGCAAAAGAACAGGCCGTGTCTAATGATGGAAATGATAGCGACGGCGAAAGCGTCGTTCAAGATGATAGTAATGTCAGTTCTTTATCTGTTTCTGTCGGCACAGCTTCATCCAACGTTTCCCTTTCATAGATGCTACCAGTGAAGGATATCACCAAACGGCAAAGACAAAGGGGCAAACAAAAGCGTCGCAAAACCAGCGCCAAAGTTCTTATCACCGATTTTGAAAACGAGGATCTACCGCTCCTTGCCAAGCGATGCGCTCGCATGGGCACTTGTGTCTTGAACATGTTCCCGGACAACAAGCTGTTTGCGTGGCAACTTTTTTCTGATACCCTGAAATCCATGGCTGAGGATGGAGGCGCCAACGACATGGTAAAGTATCTCATCAAGATATCCCCAGACGCCGACAAGAGACTTGAACTCGTCAAGTTTGTACGTAACCCTTCCTTCTCTTGCCATGTTACTAAAACATTTCAAGATGAACTATGGTCCACCTTCTCTTCGCTTTGATATCGGCAAGGAAGTGAGAATCCGGGTAACTCAACATTTTGGTCTGCCTGGTGACAAAACCCGGGATGAAATAGTTACGTCCTTCCTTTTTTACTGTATATATAACTAAAAGTTTCCCGGTTCTCAGATATCTTCTGTTCTGTGGTTACAAGATGGCTGCCGATACCACGAGGGTGACGTAGATGTAGTGGTAAGCCGCCGGCCTTCTTGTTATTACTTTGTTTACATCTTCGTTGGTAGCAAAAGACTACCAATGGTCGACCATTCCAGTCGCTGCTCATCAGTAGCATCCTCAGGAGCTATTTTATCGAAGGGAAGCCCGCCCAAGATGAGATGCTGGTCAATCATCTCAGATCCGAGCAAAAAGTCCCTGTTCGCTTGATTGCTTTGATAGCTACCTTGGTATGTCAAAGCAATTTCTATCTTGGCCCCTCTTCATTCCCACCTGAATACTTCGCAGATTGGCCATGCTATCGAGGAGTATGCGTTTGGCTACAGAAAACTCAGCCATCTTTCGGCGCAAAACATTGGCGTCCAGTAAGTTTCGAACCCAATCTATATTCAACAGTATTGCTTACCGAAGGTTTCAAGGTACAGGACAATGGTCAAAACGTTGGAAAAGTTGCGACGTAAGACCCCCGCCTATGTTGACCTTGTGCAAGCTCGATTGTGGAAGCAAATGAAGTGCGATCAATTATTCCCATAGTGATTGAATCTTACGTACCTTCCCTTCCATAGCAAGGCCGCCCCCGATGTTATACCTCCTCAGGAATACGATTACGATGCGCTCAATGCATATGCCACTGGAGAAAGGACGGACGATGAAGATGATGACGAGATGGGAGCGATGAAAGATACAGCAGTGGGAGAAGTGGAGCCGATGGCGAAGTGGAAGGGGAAGGTGGCGGTGGCGGCAAAGATGACAGCGAAGGAGAAGGCGAAGGGGAAAGGGAAGGAGAAGGAGAAGGAGGAGATTGCTGTAGACAAAGATAATATGGATTTGGGTGCGGGACGACAGGGAGATATCACAGATGCTGGGGAGAGTGAAGACGTGGATGTGGATATGATGAAGGATGTGGTGGACACTGCGGACAAGGCGACAACAGATCTTGAAGACGGAATGGAAGGTTCAGCAACTGAGGAAGATGAGGTAGAAGTGGTGGATGTAGAGAACGTGATGAGCACAGCAAGCACGGCAGATGATGCAGCAGATGTGGCGGACAAAACGAACGTGTCGGATGCACAGGGCGTAGTGGAGATGGGACATGCAGGAAACGTGGCGGCTGTGGTTCATACCCAGAACTTGGAGACCGTGGTCAATGTCGATGTCAAAGCAAGCCAGACAAAGACAGGAAAGAAGAAGAGGAATGGAAAGACAACAGACAAGGTCGCCTCCTCTGACGCCTCCAAACTCGCATCGTCATCCAAACCGTCTAGCCTACGCATAACCCGTCAATTGCATCGTAACCTCCAGGACGCTGGAGGCAATTTAGTATGAAAGTGGGGTGTCGGGCTTCTCTCCGTATCTTATTCTATAGCTAATGTTGATGTACTATCTACCGTGATCTGCTTTACTGTATGTTTTGAAACTCAGATGGTTTTCGTGGTATCACAAGGTGCTGATGAGTGTATTGAGGGATCCTACAATTGCACTGGAAACGACACTCGAGAATTATCAGAGCGCTTTGGGGTGCTTTCAGGTTCTTTTAGGTTCTTTCGGACGTTCTAAAGAAGTTTTTGATTGACCCGGAGAGAGTTCGGAAGAGGTTTGAGCTGGCTTGTGATGAAATCAATAGCACTTCGATACCTTCAGATTTAGATCCATAGTGACTCCATAGCGTATCTAGAGTTATCCCAGAGCACTCATGTAATCTTCCAAAGTGATTAAAACCACTTTGGAGCCGCAATGGAACTGGCCTGAAATCACCCCCAGATTGCATAAAAGTGCTTTTATTTGTATAGAATGTACTCGGGTTTTGAGGGGTGTCTCCTGAGTCTGCAGATGTTCCAGAGGCTCTGGGTCATCTGGGTGACCTCAGATACCCTGTGGACAGTTGCCATTACTCCAGGTCTCAGGTGAATTTTCCTGATGAGGTTAGAAAAATACACTATATCTGCGTACTTATTACGAGTCAACCCACTTCCCACGTGAAGCTGGGCGGCCACCGCGGCGAGACCCGAAGAACAAGAAGATCAACTTCAATCAAGAAGCTTCAAAAATCAGTGGCATCAATCACGCACCACATACGGAACATCATTTCCAAATATATCTAGGGAAAACACCACGCATGTAACGTACAATAGCCCGACAAGGGCGAGCTTTCCCTTACTTGATTCCGTACTCATAAGATCATCATTGCACTGGGTGCCCCAGGCCATTCTAGTAAGTTCCCCTGTCAATGGGATCATGATTATGATGCATTACACTCCATCAGCAGAACAGGGTTCTGTACAGCGCTGTCCAGTGCTTCCAGCACTACGCTTCTGTTGATTCTGACTTGAGCCATTGACGCACTACCTGACACAGTACACCAATAAATAACTTGACTAAGTATTGTTACTCCATGAGCTCTATATATCCTACTACCCACAAAGACGCGCTCACTGTAGAATAAACATGCTGCCCAGAGCGGCACATTTTCCAAATTTTTTGATTTATATCAGTTCCATGGAGATACCTGATTCCGGGTCTATAACATCTCCATATATGATACATGATATGTATAATTAGTACCACAGCAGATAAATATCAATTATCAAAACATGTCACCCGCACAGAATCCCAACTCGGTTGCATGGTAACGGCAGACCTGATACTAATTTATAAATATGCACCGGTGGGGGCGGGCATATCTTCCTTTCCAATTGCTGGCATGACTCAGAGTCCAAAACTTGTGCTTGTTACTGGAGCTACCGGAAGACAAGGTCGAGCCTTGATTCATGCATTATTGAACCCTTCAAGTTTAACTGGCAGTGCTCCAACTTCTCAGTCGTCCTCCGACTCAGATCCCGAATTCCACATTCTCGCATTAACACGAAAAGCATCGTCTCCTTCTGCCAAGTCGCTTGGATCACAACCAAATGTCACAATTGTCGAGGGTAATCTAGACTCTCTGGCATCCATTCGACTAATCTTCGAGAATGCAAAGTCGAAAGGTGGAATTTGGGGTGTGTTTTGTGTTCTTGCATTTCCTGGGTTAGGGGCGAATGCAGATGGTGAAGAGGTTCAGGGAAAGGTAGTATTTATTTTATGGATATTGATTTAGGATGCAATTTTTTTCTGATTTAGTACTCGATGTGCTCTAGGCTTTAGCAGACATTTCCATGGACTTTGGAGTTTCTACTTTCGTATTCTCTTCAGTTGAAAGAGGCGGTGAACGCGATGACGATAAAGCTGTACTAGACCGACTGGCCAAGGTAAGGATAGAGCGACATATCAGGTCTTTGGGTGAGAAAGGTTTTCCTTGGACGTAAGTGTGTAATTTTCTTTCCTATCTTTTCTTCCTTCTCTTTCTTGGATTTTACAGAATTCAGACTTTGATCATAGTATTCTTCGCCCTGGCTTCTTCATGGAAAACTACGAAGGCGCGATTGGATCTATAACGGTGTCTGTGTTAAAAACTGGGTTACAAACAGATACTACTATTCAGCTGATTGTAAATGACACTTGTGCTTTCCGAAAGTTTCTTTTTTACTGACTTTATTACCAGGCCGTAGATGACATTGGACAGGTTGCTGCAGGCGTACTAAAAGTAGGTGATCACAATTCACTATACTAAGCATTCCGAATCACTTACTTGACCCGTCATCTCAATTCTCAGGATCCTCGTTCATTCCAACAACAAATACTGCTTGTCGTTGGAGAGCGATCAACCATAAAAGACCAAGAAGAGTCTTATAAACGTGCAACGGGTCATTCGCTTCCATCATACCCCAGTTTTGTAGCTCGGGGACTTATTGCTATGAATGGGCATACAAAAGGCCTGTCAGTAGCACTTGCTTTTCCCCCTTGCATTCGAGGTATCTTAGATTCGTATCCCACAGCATCGCAGATATCGAACGTGTTCATAAGATCCAAGAGGAAGGTGCTGCTCCAGATTGCGATGCTCAGCTTTTGGCAGCGAAAAAGGCATATTCTGGGTTGCGGACATTCGAAATGTGGGCTACTAGCAGGAAACCGGGGAAGAGTATGAGTAGTGCTATGGGATCTGATGGAGTTTCGAAGAGAGATAAGGATTGGAACAAGGTTACGATTGGGAGGTTGGTTAGTGGGAAGCAATGATTGAGTCGGCGTCACTGAGGTGGTGGTAACGAAAACAAAATTCTCGGTAGATTTTTAATGAAAAGAGCTAGAGTACGAACTGAGTAGTAGTAGCTTCGATCGCTTTGACGACCAAGGATAGTTTTGAGAGTTAGTTGATTGTTCCATCGTTTCTGTATATATACAATTTACCGCATGTCCCGTGCCGGTTCGAGATCCAAAGAGCCTATTAACGGGTAGCAGTGCGTACTTCAAGCCTAAGTATAAAGGTTTGCCCAGGAATCGCCAGACCTCGATCGGTTCGGAGGTAGTGGTTTGTGTATGTAGCTTCAATTTTCGATTCTTCTTGTTGCTCTCTCGGCCCTTTCCTTATGTTGTGCGTGTGCACTGACCAGATAGCCATTCTATATAGTATTTGTGCGTCGGAAGAGTTATTTGCCCAGCGCCCCTTGACGAGAGCTGCTACATAGCACAGGGGAAAGACTTTTGAGCAACTGTATATATTGAATGTCAGTGAGTGTGTCGAGCCAGGAATGGAAAACTATACGGACACGTAGGTCTGTCCAAGAATGAAGAAAATTTGGAGTGTCGTTGTAGTCGTCCAAGTAATTGGCGGTTTAATCATTTACCGGGGCTTATTCTTGGTCTTGGATCGGACTTGAGATCAACGTGCAAATGTCCGGGGATGAAGTATTTTTATTGCTGGACAGGTTGACACTTACCCTAAAACCTTAGTTCGGGAGTGCCAGTGGCGCCTCTATGTTGATGTTAGGCATGATCCATCCTTCAGTAGTTCATAGTATGAATGTTGGCCCCGAGTCCTGATCCACTCAGCACGGGGACAAGTATCGGTATCTAACATCTAACGACTAAGTATGCCCATCTTTAGTATAATACGACAGGATGAATTGAAGATAGAGGGTGGACCCTTTTCCTTACCTTTCCCTTGTAACCGACGTCGGCGGATCGCTACATAACCTCCATCTTTCTCTTCGTTCAGATGGAACATGGAACATAACATGCAGCGCGGCTTATATCAGAAGATTCTAAAACATGAGGCTTGTAGCCAGGCCATGCTCACCCCCTCTTCATACCGCTGACCGCGTTCGTATGTATTTGCTCCATAAAATATAATTGAATTCAAATTTTCTGATGATGATTCTGAGAACGAATCTTGGAAAAAAAAAAAAAAAAAAAAAAAGAAAGCAGTCGGACCACCCACATACACGTGTTCTTCTGATACAAGATACCCGGACTCCTCAGGGTTTTCTGTTTACCCCCTGTGCGCTCTGGCTTGAGCTCGACCCCGAGGACGACGATGGCAAGAAAACAAAACAGCAGCCAGGCCGGCCGAAATATGGGCGTTCCGGGCAGAGCAGTGACCGTGAGTTCGGCTCGGTCTTCCTCATCAGGCTTGATCGCCAGCTTGTCCCGAACCTCACTCAGTGACGGTCTCTCCGTCTCTCCCTCCTCCATCTACTGGGCTCTTCAAGACGAAAAACCACCTGCGCCGCAGACCGAAATAATGTCTTTTCAACATCTACCTTACGACCTGCTCTTCAATATCTCTTATTATCTCCAATACAACGATGTACTGGCTTTGCAGCTCGTGAGTTCTGGTCATTATCGGGCTCATGTTTCTTGGTCTTATTTGTTTGTGTTATAAACGAAAGACCTGCAAATCGTTATATTACTCATTCACGACCCGACCTATCTATCGGAAACTGGCTCTAGATCTCCTCAGACGGTGTAGACCCCTTCCGCTGAAGGGGTTCCAGAAACTGGGGGATCTGACGACACCGCAGCTAATGGCTTGCGTGCATCGTGCTGCAAATTATGAGCGTGCTTGGCTCGTCAGGGCTCCCAGACCCATCACTTCTCATTCCAACAATTATCTTGACGTGGGCGATGACGACCGCAGTGCCTCATCTCTATCCTCCCCCCGTCAACACTGGTACAAAGTCATCCACGCGCCACCCGGCGAACAAATCGATTGGCTCTCCCCTATAACATCCAGCTACACCCTCTGCGCGACCAAGAGTGGCAAAGTCGTCTGCTGGGACGTTCAAACTGATACATGTCTTGCCGAGTGGAATCCTGGAGAGAAGTGGGAGCTGTGGAAGTGTAGAGTGGAGTTTGAAGATAAGATGGTGTATTTTACGATGGCCAAGGTTTTGCAGGGGACGTGAGTTTTTTTCTTATCTATCTTAACGAGGTATAATATGACTCTGAATCCTCCTCCTCCTCTCCGTGCTATCTCTCATAGCAATAGCTATGATGATACCCGCATTATGCTTTTCACGCTCATCAAAATATCTTTCGCTGGATCCGAAACACCCTCTGGAACCAGAGTACCCTCCTCCATACCAACGTTCAACCCCATCGCATCATTCAAGACTGTTGGAGTCGTCATGAACATTTTCTTGCTCGATCCAAGGGAGCGATTGCTCTCGGCGTTTGTCTGGGTTTCAGGGTCGAACACGATCGGGTTGTACGTGTTGCTGGATTGGGAGAAGGAGGAGTACGTGTTTGTTGATACCGGGGTCGAATGTGTACGTTCCCCTTCCGTTCCCCTTGGCTTTCTGCTTACGACCGTCTTCAGGTAATGTCCTCAAATTGGTCCTGCATCCTCTTCGAAGACAATATCGTCATTCATTGTGAAGATTCAAATGCTGCGTTTCAACATTTTTATCCTATTCCGATGCTTAGGCGGTATGCAAAGAGGTTTGAGCGTTCGGTTTCGTCGTCTAGAACTGGTATGTGCTATTCAGTTTTATAAAGCTTGCGAGAGAGAGAGAGAGAGAGAAACTAATGATTTGCATATTGCGTAGGTGGAACCGGATCAAGCCTAGGAGAAGGAGGAGGGCTAGAACCAGTAAATGAACGAACTCCTGTCCTGAGTGGACGAGTTGTACCGTTTGAGAGTATTGTCAAGAAATTTGAGTTTCCTGCTCCTTTTTTGGCGGATAGGTATTACGATGATGGTCCCAGTTCACCTAGTTCGACGGCTTCTGGGACGGTTTCTGCTCGGGTTGATTCGGGCTCTGGGCGGACGCTTGATTCATCTTTGTCACCGTTATCATTGTTATCGACGTCCTCTTCTGGGACGAGGAACAGGAACACGAGGACGAGGACGGCAACTCTTACGAATACATATTCGAACCCGAACACGAACACGAATGTGTACCCGAATCCGAACCCATTCCCCTTTCCTCCTTGGTATCCTGAATCGGCACATTTCGTACGACAGTGGTGGCCTACGCTTCCTACTAACAACACGAGTTTCTCATCCTCCTCCTCCCCTTCATCGTCGTCGTCTTCTCATCATGATGACGCCTACTCTACCAGTGGAGGTGCAACGTTCCCCTCTGCTTCGTCCGCGTCCTCTGCCTCTCCACGAACGAGCTGCACAGTTGTGCTTCTCGCTGCGCATGATACGCGTACGCACAGGACAAGATTTGTACTGGCCCAGCATTATTTCAGGGTTCCGATGGCTTTACCTTGGGTAGATCCAATGAGTGGCGGGAGTGGGAGTGGGGGTGTCAATGTGTCAATGCCGGGGATGAGTTCGGGCATGGGAGGCGGAGGAGGAATCGGAAGAAGAACGGCGAGAACTGCGGGATGGGTAGGATTAGGTGAACGTCGACGATCCCTACACTCCAATCATAACCATCCCAATACTGGTTCCAACACCGGGGCCGGAAGAGGGATGGTGTATGATATTGGGGATATGACTAGTATGAGCACCATAATTTCCCCTTCTTCTCCTGCTACTGCGGGGAATGGAACGAGTGTTTCTGGTGTTACGGCTGCTACGGCTGGAAGTGCCAGTGGGATTACGAGTGGTGGGACAACGCCGACGCCAATGTCCATGTCCATGTCGACTTCGAATTTGGGATCGGCTACTGGCGCTGCGACTACTTTGACATCATTGTCGTCCTCCGGTCAGCCGAATGGTCCACTCGATATGTTTTTCATTGATGGGCCGCCAGAGGGATCTATTGTAGCGAGGTTCTGTGTGCCACCGGAGGCTGAAGTAGAGACTGGGCCAGTGCCGGTGCCAGTGACGGAGGTAGTAGGGGCTGCAAAGGAAGCCGAGCGAGGGCGAGGGAATGTTAATAGGACCGGCGATGGACCCTCTTCCTCTTCCCCCTCGAATCCGATATCAGGATTCCGAGGGAATGTCAGCGGGTCTGCGTCTTCAAGCTCGTATTCGACTTCTTCAGCTGCCAATCCTGGTAGTGAAGGAGTAGGAGCGGGAGTAGTGGGAGATTCTGTCTCTGCGAAAGGGAAAGGGAAACAGAAGGATGTGTCGACTTCGACTTCGACTTCGGTTGTTGCTGGGGAAGGAGGAGATGGAGATGGAGAATGTGAGGACAGAGAAGAGGACGATTTAGGGAAGGGAAGGGAAGACCTTGATGGGAAGACCAATATGAACTCGTCGTCCACCGCCGCCACTTCCTCTTCCTCTACTACCTCCACCTCCTCGTCCTCGTCATCATCATCTTCGCCAACGCCGACGCCAACTCAATATCTACATACACCCCGACATTCCCCTCAACCACCCATAGACCAAGATCCGATGAGGCTATGGTACGTCAGTGAACCATTCGAAGTTGTCTGTCTCGAAGATCCTCCTCCAGCTGCTGGAGGAGAAGGAGGAGAAGGAGAAGGGGTGGAGCAGGACGAAGATGAGGACGGGTTGCAGGAGCGTCCGAGGCCACTGTTAGCTGTTGATTTTGGACACGCGGTCTGGATTGAGTATTACGATGGGAACACTGAGGGAGTGAGAGGGAAGGGAAGGGGTAGACGAGGAGATATACCTACTACCACATCTACGTCCAGGCCCAGGTCTAGGTTCGACGAGGATGGGCAGGAAAATGCTGCTGACCGTGGTGATGGTGGTGGTGGTGGTGAAAGTGAAGAGGAGGAGGAGGAGGGGGAAGGGGAAGTAGATGAGACTGAGGTGGAAGAAGATGAAGGAGACGGAGATGACGAGGAAGATGACGAGGATTCGAACACCGCCCCGCCATTTGTACATCCCCCACTAGCCCATAAACGTCTTCGATTCGTCACCTTTCCACCTTTCACGGATGACGGCCGGGTCGTCTATACCGATGAAGGTTGGGGAAGTTCACAAGTTAAAACGTTGGAAGTTCCTCCGGAGCTGGATCTGCATGGTGTGGAGACGATCAATATTGATCAGTCTCAGGGAGCGGTGATACTTTCGGTGGAGGGGAAGATATTCATATTGTGTTATGAGTGATTGTTACGGGAACGTGTATGGTTCTTGATGGAGAGGGGTTTGACGAAGTCTTCAAGTGTACTTTTTTTGTTCTTGGTTTTTTCTTTTTCCTCTTCTTGTTCCCTTCTTTCTTTCAATACTTCAATACCCCAATGGTATCTTGTGGATATGTGTGTTGCGGTGTGTATGAATCTTGTACAAGGAGGAGGACTATGTCCGATGCTCTAGTTATCTTTCTGCTATCCTTTCTGTTCCTGAATCGAGTTCTTTCTGCTCCAGGTTTGTGTGATAGGTTAGTGTTGATTTTGAAGCTATGTAACTTGAGAGCTCTTAATCCACTTATAGCCATTTCGCGCAGGTTATTTGGATAGCCGAACACGGGAGGTGCCCTGAAACAGCGGCGCCCCCCTGACAAATATTGAAAATTTGAGCGATGAGCGGGTATATCTTACAGCTGTTTGCAGAACATAAGGCGCGGCAATTTTTTTTCGATGCGATCAATCTTCCGGGTCCATCTTCCCGCACCAATCTTCCAACACACCTACAGCTCTCAGCTCATAGTATTTCCCAAAGATTTTACAGTACTGCAATCTACTCATTTGTAGCTACATGCCCATGTAAATTTTATGCCCTCACTCACTGTTCAAATTGTTTGCCCAAAATGGAAGCACCGAGGCGGCCTCACTAATTTTGATGGTAGCCGCTGAGCGCAATGTCAGGGTCTAAATCATCGAGCCCATGGGTAACAGCCGTAGCCGCTACAATCAAAGGCTCAGGCAGAAGGAAAGATTAGCTCAGTCACAGGCCATTGAAAACCCAAGTGCGTCAAAGTCCTCCTCATTACAAAATGACAGCTAACAAACTTCAGGTTCTTTACATGATGGGAGTCACGGTGACCCTCAAGACGACGATTTCACGGATGAGGACGTACACCACGTAATTTCTTACAATTATCTTATCTTATCCAAATTGACCATTTTAACAGGGAATTGTTAATAGTGAACGAAGGCATAAAATTTACATGGGCATGTAGCTATAGATGAGTAGATTGCAGAATTGCAAAATCTTTGGGAAATACTACGAGCTGAGAGCTGTAGGCGTGTTGGAAGATTGGTGCGGGAAGATGGACCCGGAAGATTGATCGCATCGAAAAAAAATTGCCGCGCCTTATGTTCTGCAAACAGCTGTAAGGCTAGCTGTTGCCATGTGCTTGTAACTGCCTTCGGTTAAACCGAACTTGTACCACTGTGACAGCTGCGCACATTCGATGAGACGCTGTGGAGAAATTGAACTTCGACGTGCAGCATTGATCCACCCCAAAAGTGAAGCTGCACGTTCATCACAAAGCTCGGAAGGCATGATGGAGATTCCCGAGCTGTGTGTGACTCGATGACTTGGACAAATTCTGGAATTCCGTATTCAGCCTCCTGGATAAATTTTGTCCGCGCACTATGCAGGGCAGTCAGAGCTTTGCTTGAGAGCATCTCTGGGTGATGAGCGTTTTGCAATTTTTTTGCACATTACCAATTTCTGTCGTGAGCCCCGGGTGGAGCCCAAACCAACCTCAGCTTATGGGGTTAATGTCTGAATTTCTAGCAATTTTTATCATGTAGGTTTGGGACGTTGGTAGATAGATATGTTATTAGCAGTTAATAACCATGCTAAATATTTCGTGATATTTATCAAATCATTTCTACCCCAGCACTACCAGTGATTCCCCATCCTCCAGCTCTCGGTCTAGCTCGACCCTCTCTAATACTACGTAATAAGTACATGGTTATGGGAATAATATATTTTTTGTCTTAATACATTGTCCTACGTTACACCCTGCTAGGTTCGGCCCTCGCCGCTAGCGGCCATACCCCCCAGTCATTTAAATTTATATAGGTTCGGCCCTCGCCGCTCGCGGCCATCCCCCCCAGTCATACAGTAAATCATCGACTCGGCACTGTTTTCCTCGACTAACGGCAACCTCCTTACCAGGGCGTAAACCGTCTAACGTTAACGTGGGAATGATGTCGACGAGACGAAGGGGCAATGTATCGCTCTATTCATACCACAGAACAACTGTCAGCAAAAAGAAAACTTGGGAAGCTTGCCGGTAAAAAAACACAACTCACGATTAGCCAATACTCGTTCCATTCTCCTCAATCATTCGGAATTTCGGCACTTTGAAAGGCTCAAAATAGATTAGAAGAGGAAAACGAGTAGGATGCTGACTGAGATGGTCGGAGGTGATGCTGCGTATTGGTTGTCGCCATCGTCGTCGTTGTCGTGGGCGTCGAAAGGAAACTCGGCATTTCCGGACCGGTCTGCGGACCTAAACCGCCATGAACACTTCCTTTTCGCCGCCAAGCGTGTGGTTGCTTTGCCAAAGTTATAGCCTCCTCCCCATTCACGAAGATACATTGCAGCTAACGCGCTATGCGAAAAGACACTTTTTATAGCTCTACTCAACTTTACCTGCGTAGAAATTATCCATTGCACTTTTTTGCACCTTTTTTTTTCTTTGCCGAGTCCTTCGAGTTGCATGACCGGAAAACTCATATCGCACATCGGCCCTTCATGTATCACGGCTTATGTGAAGGGTCATTCCGTGGACCGGGAGGGGGGGATGTGTCCTATATGACAAGGCATATTTACTCTCGTATTGTCTCCCTCCTGCGGCAATTACTTATCCATTCTCCAGTTTTACCCGCGAGCCAGCGCAGTCACCACGTTCAAGATGATGGAGTTTGAGAAAATTAGATGGAACATAACTAGTGCACTGAATGCCCAACTAAGCTGGTACTTACTTACTTTGGGCTTCACCGACAGCATCAAATTGAGCCTCAAAGCAAGTTAATTCAAATCTCCATAACGACAATACCATTGAATAGCATTGGACGATGCTGGACAGCACTGATTTTGCTGTTGAGGTAGGGTTTGCTGATAAGTTCAATGAAGGGGCTGTGTCTTTTAATTATTGTACTTTTGTGCACAGATCAATATCTAAGTGAACAAAAATTGTGACGAGAACTGAAAATAAAATCATTTATTAGTGTCAACAGTCAGATGGCTTGATCTATTGTTTGATTGATCTAACAAGCATCCAATCCCTGCGCGGTAATTCCCGGCTGTAAAAGTATATAGAAAGACATAATTCTACATCACTTCATTTCTACCCCCATCTCGTACATCATGGCCGAGAAAAGAAGTTTCAACTGGCGCAAAATTTTTAAATCTGGCTCTACCAGCCAAAACAAAGCTACACGCAATATGGAAAACTCTACAGGAATACTGCCTCAAGTTCCGGGTCCAGTCTATTCTGGTCAAATTCTTGCTGGTGCACACCACTTCAGTATGGACAATCCCAATTTTACCAGTGTTCAGACTCAATATGTCACTGTCAATAATCCTAGTGGTATCAGTGGTGGTACTACATTGGAAAGGCTGGAAAGCCAAGTACTTGTTTGCCCATCTCCCAGTCCACATTTCACTGGACGTGAAGATATACTTGCACAACTTTCGGACATATTTTCCCCTGCGGTGGTCACACTGTATAGCCCAAAGGAAGAGGAGCTTGCCAAGTTTATCAGAAACCATATAAAATGGTGGGCTTATACTGAACTTATACTTTGGATAGCGCAGTTATTAATTTGACTAATGATTTGAAGGTATGGATCTCTTATTATAATCAATGGCAAATCTGCAAAAGATTTGACTGAAGGTATAGCAAAGAACTTGAAAGAACCTGAGTCTTTAGTAGCAGATACCATTCTGGTTATTGAAAACATGGATCCGACATTGAGAATTTCAGACTATTTGCCCCCTTGGGTGAATGTTCATGCTCTCATTACAGGTACCAACATGGAAATTATTGAAGGAGAATATAGAAGGAATAGTTTCCATCTTCCAAATGATACAAATCAGACGGAACTGGAGCAGCTCAAGAATAGCCTAAAGGAACTATTGTGTGTGAAACAAAATATTGTCACCTTGGTAGCTGCAGGTGGAACAGGGAAAACACAGGTTGTTTTAAAATTCATTGCGAAAATTCGGACCAGGTAAGATTCAACAGCTAGAATTTGGACAAGGGAGATTAACAGTTCGTAGATTTAGAAATGTGTGGTTTTTCGATGCAAGCTCTGAGGCAAGGCTTATTCAAAATTTCAAAGAGCTTGGAAAAGCTCTAAGAATACCTGAAGATGTGGCCACTGTTCAAAGATTTTTGACAACAGTGAAGCACAGCTGGATATGTATATTTGATAATGCAGATGACAGAGAGTTGCTTCAAGGGCTAGTAAGAAACTATCTACCCATAGGCAACCATGGTGGCATTATTATTACAAGTAGACTCAGAGAAGCAATGCAGTTGGTAACTTCACCTAACTGCAATATCATATTTGGGGATCTTGATGAAGCCAGTGCTATCAAACTTCTTTTAAAGCATGCTCATGAAGGAACGTCAGAGGATAATTCCAAATTGGCTGGCCAAATTGTTAATGCTCTAGAATGTCAGGCACTGGCGGTGTGCACTGCAGGGGCATACATACATGCCACAATTACCTGCTCATTGGATATCTATTATTTGGAATTCAAGAAACAAAGCAAAAAAACTCTGAAGTACAAGATGACTGGAGGGAGTTATCCCCGGACTGTTTTGAATGCCTTTATGTTAAGCTTTGAGCAGCTGACTGGACCAGCGCAGCTACTACTGCAGATTTGCTCCTGTCTGCATCCAACAGCAATTCCTGTAGAAATGTTTGAAAATGCTTTAAGCTCTGGATTTACAGAAGATGAATTTCATGAAACAGAGAAGAATATTGCTGGAAGGGCAGCAATGAATGAATATATAAGTTGTTTGAAACAAATTGATTTATTGGAGATCATTGATGAATTAGGCAAATGGTCGCTACTTTCCTATAATGTCAATCATAATGGCAAGACTTTGACATATCATGCAGTCATTCATAGTTGTGCATATGAGACAATTTCATCAAAGGACAAAATGGTTTCGGCGGTGACATTACTACTGAGCAGTGGTACTCCTATTGATAGTTCAGAGCATGGTTATGCATTGCGAAGAAGATTGCTGACTCATGCATCTTACATTTCAATGGACAGACTAGTAAATCTAACAATGGAAGGTCAAGGAAGGGTTGCCCAGGTTTTTGAGGAATCGGGCTACTGGGTGCAAGCTGAAAAAATGCATGAACATATCTGGTTACAATACAGTGATGTACTTGGGGAGCATGATCCTGATACCTTGATTTCCATGAACAACCTTGCGTCAACATATCAAGCCTGTGGAAAGCCAAAGCATGCAGAGCAGCTGAAGGAGAAAGTACTTTCATTGCAGAAGGAACTACTTGGGGAGCATCATCCTGATACCTTGACTTCCATGAACAATCTTGCCTGTACCTATGAAGTGAATGGGAAGGCTGAACAGGCAGAGAAGATGCTGGAGAAAGTACTGTCCTTGTGGAAAGGGCTGCTTGGTGGACATGATCCTAATACCTTGACTTCCATGAACAACCTTGCCTCCACATATCAAGCCCGTGGAAAGACAAAGCAGGCGGAGCAGCTGAAGGAAAAAGTACTTGCATTGCAGAAGGAACTCCTTGGAGAGCATCATCCTGATACCTTGACTTCCATGAACAACCTTGCCTGTACATATGAAGTCCATGGAAAGACTGCACAGGCAGAGAAGGTGCTGGAGAATGTAGTTTCCTTGCGGAGGGAAGTGCTTGGAGAGCATCATCCTGATACCCTAACTTCCATCAACAACCTTGCCTCAACATATCAAGTCGGGGGAAAGACAGAGCAGGCAGAGAAGCTGCATGAGGCAGTCCTTTCCTTGCAGACAGAACTACTTGGAGAGCATCATCCTGATACCTTAACTTCTATGAACAACCTTGCTTCAACATATGAAGCCCGTGGGAAGACAGAGCAGGCAGAGAAGATGCAGGAAAAGGCACTTTCCCTGCAGAAAGAAGTACTTGGGGAGTTTCATCCTGATACCTTGACTTCTATAAACAACCTTGCATTGACATATATGGCCCGTGGAAAGACAGAGCAGGCAGAGAACCTGCAGCAAAAAGTACTTTCCTTGCGGAAGGAACTGCTTGGGGAGCATCATCCTGATACCTTAAATTCCATGAACAATCTTGCTTTGACATGTTATGCCCGTGGAAACACAGAGCAGGCAGAAAGGATTCTGGAGAAAGTGGTGTCCTTGCAGAAGGAAATACTTGGGGAGCACCATCCTGATACCTTGAATTCCATGAATAACCTTGCCTCAACATACAGTGCCCATGGAAAACCAGAGCAAGCAGACAGGATGCAGGAGGAAGTACTTTCCTTGCGAAAGACACTACTTGGGGAACATCACCCTCATACCTTAAATTCCATGAACAACCTTGCCTTGACACATAAAGCACGTGGAATGACAGAGCAGGCAGAGAGAATGCAGGAGAAAGTACTCTTATTGCAGAAGGAACTACTTGGGGAGAATCATCCTGATACCTTGACTTCTATGAGCAATCTTGCCATGACATATGCAGATAATGGAAGGATAGAGCACGTAGAGGAGATGCTGGAGAGAGTACTTTTCTTGCGGAAGGAACTACTTGGGGAGCATCATCCTGATACCTTGACTTCTATTAGCAACCTTGCTGTGACATATGAAGATAATGGAAAGACAGAGCAGGTAGAGAAGATGCTGGAGAAAGTACTTTCCCTGCGGAAGGAACTACTTGGGGAGCATCACCCTGATACCTTGGTTTCTATGCACAACCTTGCCTTCATATATAGGGCCCGTGGAGAGATAGAGCATGCAGAGAAGCTGCAGGAGAAGATGCTTATCTTGCAGAAGGAACTACTTGGGGAAAATCATCCTGATACCTCAATCTCTATGAGCCACCTTGTCTCAACATATTGAGCCTGTGTAAAGAGAGAGCAAGCAGAGAAGCTGCAGAAGAAAGTACTTTCATTGCAGAAGAAGCTGCTTGGACCCTAGTTTTTCTATCAATAGCAGCTGCAAATGTGACACAATAATAGTTCTTACATAGTATAGAATAAATTATAATCAATGTCATGAAATTCATGTTGGCATATTTCAAGTATGTTTACTCTACTATCTATGGAACAGTTTATCTTTAGTTGTACTATAGTTGGTTTGTTTTCTCATTGTTTCCATTTGCTGCCTCTTGCATCTCTCCATAAAAGATATACAAGTTCTTTTTCTATCTATTTGTTTATTCACAGTATCCACTCTAGTTCTCATGGTATCCACTTACTCAATTTGTACTTATAGCTTTGGACCGGATAAGGATGATGGAATCACGGAATATTTCAACTAAACAAGTTTTTCCGCACCGATTTGCACGTGTTCGCTCCAAGGGCGGACATTAAAATAACAAAATTGAACCGCGGTTTGCACATTAGCCGGTACTATGGTTGGCGGGGATCTTTCACTGTCAGGGATTTTCACTTTTCACAAAACACTGAATTCTGAGAGCTTGAGACGTTCGTATTTTACACCCATAGTATTTGATGAGTGTTTAATTGTAATATCCACTCAAAGTAGATTTTTCTCAAGAGGAAAGTAAATGGTAGACAAAAACTTCTCAGAATCTGTGTGTGATTCCACAAATATTGCCCGGAACAGTTGAAAAGCATGTACTAGCAGCAAATCAGAGGTCATCACTTAAAAGAAACCATAAGACCGGGTTTTGTCAAATAGCCTTATCACTATGTTAACAGTTCAATTTCTTTGAAAGTCAAAACTCACAATAGTTATATGAGTGGGGTAAGGCCGCAAGCCAAACCTTTAGGACCTGGCCTGGTGTCAAGGCACCGCACGACCATCATGGTATCCAAGTTTAAACTCCGACACCCTGGTGGGCAAATGGTAGAGCCTCTGACTCACTACGGGTTGCACCATGCAAGGCCCAGGGCACCTTTCGCATCGTTCACCATTTTCAACCATAGAAATTTTTATTGAAGGGATTATTGACTCCCAATAACCAAGCTCTCATTTGGGCTCTCATAGATCTCATCCGTCCTTGTCTTTACCATGATATCCATGCTGAAATAATGGGTAGTAATAATACTATCTAACTAAGCGCCTATATGCGTGAGTCCGGCAAGTAATTGGGGCACCATGAGGTCGCACTGTGCCTTGACACCAGGCTTTTATTCAACAAACAACTATCTCTGTTGAACTACAAAGACGGGCTAGCTAGGCAATTTAGGACCGAAGCAACTGCACTGTATCACATGACCAACTTGGAGCCTAACCTTGCCTACCTTCCAGTGTCCTCGATTCAAGCCTCCTCCAAGGCTCCAACGTAAATGAGCTCCTAGAGCTGCCATACAGTAAGAGGCAAGCGAGGGTCGAGGCAAAACATAGTCAGCTGTTGATTGCGGAATCGCGGAACATGACTCTGAGCACAAGACATCACCCCACAAATTGTCGTAAAGGCCAAACTCGGCAATTACTGTACCAAATCGAGCCCGTCGTTTGTTGCAAGTCACGGCCACCCAAAACCTCCTTCATTTTTAACAAACTGAAATTTCACCCTTAGTCACTGGCCACTGAAAGCTGTGACAAAAAAAATATGGCAGTTTGCGGACGCCCTCCGGGCACTTACACCTATCAAAAACAAAAAAAAAAACTTTGCTCAGTCACTCCGCCAAACCCCGAAAGCGAAAATAAAAATTTGTTTCACTTTGATCACGGTCACACCTCCAAACAAAGTGCTCGATTTGGTACGGTAAGCCAAGGGATCATGAGAATCGAGATTTGCTCAGTTGCACTGCCAAAAACCCTGAAAGTTGAAAAACAAAAAATTTGTTCACTTTAGTTACTGTCAACACCCCCGAACAAAGTGCTCGATTTGGTACAGTAAGCCAAGGGACCCATGAGATTAAGTAATTGGGCACAGACTTTTCATTAATTTGCTTAACCAGGGGCATTGGAACTCGTTCTATGCCATTCAAAAAAAAAGTGTGATGATTGGGGACATTTCTGTTTTGATGTATTTCCGGTTCCGAATTTTGCACTTCTTCAAAGCTTTGGACATGAAAAAAGTTCAAAGCTATCCTGTGTTCTCGACAATTTGATAGCATGGGATAAGGATAAGGATAAGGATGATAGAATCACGGAATATTTCAACTAAAACAAGTTTTTCCGCACCCATTTGAACATGTTCGCTCCAAGGGTGGAACGTTAAAATAACAAAATTGAACCGCGTTCGCGCATTAGCCGGTAAGGGATGTAAATTGGGACTTAGGAAAGTGGGTGGACGGTTGGAAGGGATGCAAAAATCTAAACGTCAAAGATTCACGGTACAGTCGAAACCCTTATAAGGCATACCCCTTGGTCATAGCTTCAAGGTATGCCTTATGAGAGGGTATGCCTTTTGGGAGACACTAAAAAAATCGGTTGAAAAAAGCTTTAAATTGACTTATTATACGTTAATGTATGCTTCTAGTAAAGATATATGTCTGTAAACTATGTTTAAATGAGAAAATCATTGAGTTGGGTCTGAACTTTGTATCCCTCATCCTCGAGGCGAGTTTGACGTCCAAACGAGGCCAGAACAGCTTCCAGCTTACAAGCGAATGGATCATTCACATCCCGGACATATTGCTGAACCATGGAAATGGCCTGTAGCACCTCCTTTCGGCTGGGCCAGACCATTTCATTGATATAGTTGCTGTCATCATCTGAATCGTCGTCTCCACCAGTGATCTCCGAGTTTCATCCGCTTCAGAAAGCCTTTCTTTACGACTAAGTCGTTCCTGAAGGCCTTTCTTTTTAGCTGAGACATGTTTCTGAACGGCATCAAGACCCTTTTTGAGAATAGTAAGAGAGATTTGAGACATGGAGAGTTTACGAGCTATGTTCTCTGACACTTTGAATCTAAAAATCACGCAAAATTCCCCCCCAAAAAAAAAAGCTTTTTTTGATGACGTATACTTCCCAATAAGGAAGGTATGCCTTACAATTACGCGAAAAAGGCATGCCTTATGCCCTATGAAAGAGGTATGCCTTATGCCCGCATACCATGCTGGTTTGCTGGAAAATGTATGCCATAGAAGGGGTTATCCCCTTATGCGGGCATGCCTTATAAGGGTTTCGACTGTATATACTAGCCTACGGATATGCAGAAGACGTCAACAAAGGGGTATATCGAAAACCGACAAATTGTTTAATGATATGATAGGAGTAATTACTGGCTGATCCGCGCCACGGCCCACTTGGAACACCTCAACCCTCCTTCCGGAAACCAGGGTTGCAAACCAAAAACCAAATCAACCACAAATATTAGGGAACCTCCTCTGCGCAGGATCCCTCGGAATCCACCCATTTTCCAATCCAGCCTTATACGACCACTCATCCGCATTCTCCGCTTTCCACGTCCACATGATCCATCCTTGTCCACCCCGTTCGTAAGCTATGACTTGGGCTTCCCAGTATTGGCGTAGAAAGGTTTTGTAAGAGGATGAGAAGGAGGATGAGGAGCCTGTGAGACCTTTGCAGGACCCGATGAAGGAGGAGCCTGGGTAGGAGCCCTGGGGGAAGAGATGAGAGTGGAGCGTGGTTAGTGAGTTTGTTTGTGGTGTCAGAGGAGGGTTAACGAGAAGGGAAGATTTAAGAAGGGTTTAAGGAGATGCGACGTTGGGGGGGGGGGTTGAAAAAATAGCGTGGCACATAAAAACCGAAGAGCGCGGGGAAAAGGGAAAGAGTGGAAGCTCACATCGTATCTAGCTCCAAAACCTCTTCCATTCAAATACTTTGCACAATCCGTCTGAGCCGCCGTCCACTCCCCAACGATAACCCAAAGATCAGATCCTAATTCATTCTGATAGTTACAGGCTACTTGGATATGTTGTTCGTGAGTCCGCGATACCTCCTGTACAAAAGAAGGAGGAAAAAGAAGGGGAGGGTTCAACCGTTCAACGCTCAGACTGAGAAATTGGAATTCAACTCACGCCGTCTGAGAATATCTGATAGATATGTGTGTCCATCGCTACACCTTGCGACTGAGGAGCTGTCAGGAACCCATTCCAGTAGCTCAGAGGTTGGAACGCGTCGTGGAGGAGAACGACGGTGTTGCTTTGTTTGGATGTTCCGTAGGGGAAACTAGTATCGGGGAGGTCCAAGTTTCAAGGTAAGTAGGGGGGGGGGGGGGGGGGGGAATAACCGTCATTTCCGGAAGTGCTCAAGAAAAAAAGACGGATATAACATACCGAATGTTACCGTAACTGTCTCGCCAGTACTGCATACAATGCGGAGATAGAAAGGGTTTTAGTAAAGCAAGCAAGCGCCCAATTCAAAAACAGCTTTTTTTTTTTTACCTGCCTGACAACGTCCAGCATCTGTTGTCCATCAAATCCAGCCGGTCTAGTCGGGAAGGTCGTGGAATCAGCGCAGGAAAGAGAGGGAGGGATGGGGGGGGGTAACTTCGGTCCTACAACTCACTCATTCAAAGGTGCAATAATAGGCACCACATTCGAATCATCCTTGACCATATCTGCTATAGTCTTGATAATAGCGTTCGTCCGTCGAACGTTGTCCGGGTGCTGCTGCCATGTTCTAACGAGATCAATGATTAATTAGAGAAAAAAAAAAAGGGGGCGTTGGAACTCACGGAAAGTCAAGTCTTTGTCCGGAATTATCAAACCTATAAAATAAAAAAAAGAAATTGAGCAACATCTTCAAAAAAAGTACCATCCCCGTCTATCCCGGATCCGTTATACGTACCCATTCTGACTGCCAGGCGCACCATGGAGATCAATGACCAGCTTGAGACCGTGGTTTCCAGCCCATGTAATGGCCTTGCGGAGATAAGGGAGTTGACCTTGGACGTAGGGTTCACCGCCTGATACGTCGAATGCCCAAAATCCGATTGGAAGGCGGACATGGTTGAGCCTAGGGGGGGGGGGAAGGGGGGCAAAGAGAAAGTTGAGCACGATCACAACAAAAATAAAAAACAACAACTCCACCCAGCACCAGCAATACTCTCAAAATCAGATTCAGTAATGAACGTGTCCCAATGGTTCTGCAACACCGATCGAGCCCTAGCATGATTTTGGAATTGACCAAAGGTATATTCATCTACGATGTTTGGGTTTCCAGTGTTGTCGAAGATGGAGGGTGTTATCCATGGCTAATAATAAGAATTAATAATTAATAATTAATAATTGATAAAAACAGGACACAAAGTGTTAGAGGAACTACATACCTCGAGAACGAGCCATCCACCTAGATTGACACCTCTTACTTTGGTTGAGCCGTATGGGAACCCGGGGTTAATTGGAGCATCAGCTCGAACGAGGGATAAACATGTTTGAAGAAGAAGGAGCAGTGCTCCGCGTTTGAACATCATTTTCCAACAAGCCGGGGGTGGGGACGGGGGTCCGAGTGCGGGGGAAAAGAAGGGGAGAGGAGGGGGGGGGGGATAAATAGCGCGTAGCAGGCAGGGGTGGCGCGTTCTTTATACTGATAACGCTCCTCCACCGTACATACGCGAGCATTGGACATGTCAAGTACGCTCCGAATAATGTATAGATCCGAAGAAGGGAAGCGAGTACTGTCAATGAAACCCCAATTTTCGTCGGAGGAGACGTTTTCCAATTCTGGGGTTTCCAACACTGGGCTTTGTACTTTTTTTAATATACGCATAATAATATTATGTTATCGATCCAATTCCACAAAAAAAAAAAAAAAAAAAAACACCACAATTACTTTAACCCGAGAACCGAGAAATAAGAACCAACAGCTAACCAGCTGCGCGCAATCAATCAATCAATCACACCAGTACCTAACGTTAACCCCCCCAACCTCAACTTCTCATCCACAAATATCCGGAAACTCCAACTGCGTAGGATCCCTCGGAATCCACCCATTCGCCAATCCAGCCTGATAAGTCCACTCATCCGCATTCTCCGCTTTCCAAGTCCACATAATCCACCCTTGTCCACCCCGCTCGTAAGCGATCACTTGAGCTTCCCAGTATTGCCGTAAAAAGGTTTTGTAAGAGGATGAGAAAGTGGATGCGGAACCTGTTAGACCTGTACAGGACCCGACGAAGGTTGAGCCTGGGAGGGAACCCTGTTTTTTTTTTTTTTTTTTTTTTTGTTGGTTTCAGTGAAAGGAAAAAAAAAAACGGCAGAAGAGAAGAGAAGAAGAAGAAGAAGAAGAAGTCGGGGGATTACATAAAAAGCGAAAGTAAATTAAAAAAACCGCGTAATCAAGAAGGCTAACTAACTACTATCCTTCTCACAAGTCTTTTCGTGTTTTCAATCGAGATGAAAAAAGGGATGAAGATGACGAAAACGAGAAACGAGAAACGAGAAACGAAAACGAAAAAAAAAAAAAAAAAAAAAAAAAAAAAAAAAAAAAAAACCAAGGAAAAGAACTCACATCAAACCTCGCTCCATTCCCTCTCCCATTCAAATACTTTGCACAATCCGTCTGTGCCGATGTCCATTCTCCAACGATGAGCCATAGATCGAACCCAAGCTCGTTTTGGTAGTTGCATGCCGTTTGAATGTGTTGAGCGTTCGTTTGGGATACGTCCTTTGAGAAAGAAAAAGAAAAGAAAAGGAAGAGAGGATCCCGGAAGAGAGAGAGAGAGAGAGAGAGAAAGTCAAGTTTCAGTTCAGTATAGAGTTCACCGAAATCCACTTCCACTTCCACTTCCACTTCCACTCACATCTTGCGAAAACATCTGATAGATATGCGTATCCATAGCTACACCTTGCCATCCAGGCGCTGTCTCAAACCCATTCCAGAAGCTGAGAGGTTGGAAAGCGTCGTGGAGGAGAACGACGGTGTTGCTTTGTTGGGAGGTTCCAAAGGGGAATCTAAGATGTGTGTGTGTAGGGTAAGAGAGAGAATAGTTCAAGTGTGGAAGGTTGTAAACGAGACGAGACGAATGGCGGGGAAGGGGGTGTAAAAAGAGAGAGAGAATAGTTCAAGTGTGAAAGGGGATTGAACGTACCGAATATTTCCATAGCTGTCGAACCAATACTAAAAAAAAAAAAAAAAGTACAAGAAATGAGATCAAGCTTCATCCGAATTCTCCTCCTCCTCCCCACTCTTACGGTACTAACCTGAGTAACAACATCAAGCATCTGCTGTCCATCGAATCCAGCGGGTCTAAATAATCAAGACAAAATTTTAATTGGAAAATCTCGTTAAGAAAGCCAACTCAACTCATTCAAAGGAGCGATGATAGGCACCACATTCGGATTATTCTTTACCATATTCGCAATCGTCATAATGATCGCGTCTGTTCGTTGAACGAACGAAGGGTTCTCTTGCCATGTTCTAAAAAAAAACACCCCCAAAAAATAAAAATAAAATAAAAAAAGACAGAAAGGAATTAAAAGGATTAATTAACCGGTTTGAAATTGCCTGCGTGCAAACTCACGGAAAAGAAAGTCTCTGTCCTGAATTATCAAACCTAAACAAGGAAGAGAAAGAGAAGAAGGAGGAGGAGGAGGGGGGGGAGGGGGGGGAAGGGGATATCGTTTTTCAGTAAATGAAATATATATAAAAAACACGGTTGGTTTTTTTTTAAGTATTTACGTACCCATTCTGACTGCCTGGAGCACCATGTAGATCAATGATCAACTTGAGACCATGATTGCCTGCCCAGGTGATGGCATTTTGAAGGTACGGGAGTTGACCTTGGACGTAGGGTTCGCCGCCTGATACGTCGAACGCCCAGAACCCGATTGGGAGACGGACGTGGTTGAGCCTTTTGTGTAAGTGTTTGGGTAAGTGGAGGACGGAAGGAAGGTTGAGATGAGATATAAATAAAATGGAATACAATGCGCCGGAAAATGGATAAATTGACATTGCGACGTGAATGGAGGGGGAAACAAATTGGACAGGTTTTTGATGGAGATGTGGAGATGTGGAGGATGACATTTAGACAAACATAATGAATAAATGAATGGGGTTATAATAATGTATGAACGCACCCAGCAGCAGCGATAGCAGCGAAATCAGATTCAGTGATGAACGTGTTCCAATGATTCTGGAGTACAGCCAGCGCCGTAGCATGGCTCTGCATTTGCCCAAAAGTGAATTCGTCCACGATGTTTGGGTTTCCGGTGTTGTCGAATATCGAGGGTGTTATCCATGGCTTTGAAATTCCCGAGTCAAGTTCGAGGTAAATATGAGAGTGGGGAGAGAGCCGTGACTAGCTTACCTCGAGAACGAGCCAACCACCTAGATTGACACCTCTGACTTTTTCAGAACCGTATGGAAAGCCGGGGGTGATTGGATTATCAGCTCGAACGACGGATATACAAGTTTGGAGAAGAAGGAGCAGTGCTCCGCGTTTGAAAACCATGCTTTTTGTTTCTGAAAGGGAGGGAGGAAGGGGGAGTTGGGAACAGCGTGGCCAATCTAAAATAGTATTTATACCTTGGAGAGACCGCATCCGCGATGTGACGGAAGCATGCCGGCTGCCTCAGCTGAGGCTTCTTTTTGTCAAAAAGCCGTTCATGATCCTCCACATGTCCCGAAGGTCAAAAGGTCAAAAACTCGATAATAACTCGAGTAGAAAAACAAGGTCATGAGGGCTTGTTTTTTTTTTTTCAGAAAACCTATTTTAGAAAACGAACGCCAGGTTGCCAGGTGTTCGCCAATGCTGTGCACCTGCTATGCACACAGCGGGGTAGACGGATTTAAGATTTCGTAAATGGTCATCTGCCTTCCCTAAGGCAAGGCGATCGTACCGGTACACCCGAGAACGAGTCATGTGACTCGATCAAATTGCTTCTCTGATGTCGTCATTTTTCGTCCTTTGCGGCTTTTTGATGAAGACCACGATACACCCCCGTTTCTGGCTTCGATAAACACCACAGGCTGACTTCGGGACTGGTTGCTCTACTTGGTACCCGGTTAGTACCCGGTTGTCTCCTCACATATTTCTATCAGCCGTGTAAAATCCTACTCCGGGATCTGCAGTCTTCAGTAGGGTTCGGGTTCGGGTTCCTCTTTTCATTTCATTTTTGGGGCGAATGTAGACTTTTTCCCATCGACTCAAAGGTCCAGTTATTTTGTCAACGGAGGTCATTTTATTTCAAGAATTCTGAACGGCGACAATTTTTTGTTTATTCACGATGGAATGGTAAACTGTGGCATGCCCATGCTAGAGGCCGAGATATTTGAGCATATCGATTCTTTTTCAATTGCAGGGGTTGGAAGTCCTTCTGCGGCTGTTTACGTCCGCTCTGCGTAGTGTTAATGATCGGACTCGTATCTGCCGCACGAGCTTCTCGCCTCACAAGTTTCTCATTCAAGAAAGGTTTCTCTAATGATTTATATTCCGAGAGAGAAGTCTGCGGATGAGGATAAGATAACGGAGGTGATGAGGGCCTAGCCGGCACTGGGTCGGGCCTATCGTCTCCGTCTCTCACCAGACTCACCACCGCCAGGTATGGTATTTCCAACAAGTATCGACTAAGCGCCAGATTCTCACGTGATTCTTTTTTTTTGTTTTTTTACTTTCAGCGGAGAAATACGGCTTAGCTATACCAACGGCTTGAACTTACGCCACACACACACCCTTGAATCGGCCTGTTCGTCCTTAAAACATGTCTGCGCTTCAGAAACGAAACGCCATCGCCCACCGCATCATCCGAGTCGGTATTTACGCCAACTATTCGCACAATGGCCTCTTTCCTTTGCCCCCACCAGCGCGATTTTTGCAGAGCTCCCCTAACCTCACAGCTGTAGCGCCCTTTTGATGTCTTAATGTTCATGTCGGTTGCTGGCTTCAAAACAGTAGATTTTGGCTCTCATACGGACACGAACGGCTCCACTGCTTTGTAGGACAGACGCAGGGTTAATATAGTTGGAGGAATCCTCACCCTAAGTGTGCGGTCGCTAAAGCTTTGGTGGGTATGAACTCTTTGCGATCCAAGCCTAATCTGAGTTTTTGGAAGCCAAAACGCTGTGGTCTCGGGCAAAACCGGTGAAGGTTCTTTCTGCCCTTGACTGTTCCAACACTCCCCGGCGCAGTTACAGGGATCAAAAAAATGCGAGAGCAAACCACGACCCCGGTTTCCGAGATGAAATGGGCTTGAGAGGGACACGGTAGGGAGTTTTTTCGTTACTCGCATAAAAAGCTGGCTTCTTTTGGCTCTCACTTCTCATCCACCAGACTTACATTCACCATTCAATCTCGCTCTCCCTCAGACCTCTCCCTTATGCCATACGGTAGCTATCCCCAAACACCCTTGGGCAGTACAACCACTCTCGCCCATACAGAGGTGGGGGAAGATACCACCAACTTGAAGAACTCTCGTGATCAAAGGCGTCCTCCTGTTCGCCCGTCTTTTACCCCTTTAGCCAGCTCCGATACGCTCATCCATCCCGATGAGCCTTGCTTAGTATCTAATCCTGAAAAATGCAAGGATATCGAAGCTCTCAAATTCAATAATGAAAAACCTGCGGACCTCGCTCCATCTCCATCCGAGGACTTATACGCTCCTCCAGACGGTGGTTTCAAGGCTTGGAGTACTGTGGTAGGAGTCACCTTGATCGCCTTCTGTACATTCGGGTATGTTAAAAACGGGGAATTCAAAACTTTTTTCTTTCGCTTCAGACTCTGATTTATTTTCATCCCTGATCCTTGGAAAAAAAAAAACCTCCCCAGATTTGCGAATGCATACGGGGCATTTTCAGATTATTACAATGCTGTCTACCTAACAGATTATTCTCCAACGCTTATATCAATGATCGGGGCTCTCCAAGTGTTTGTCCTATATATTTGTCAGTTGAAGATCCGTTGATTTTTTCTTTTCCAAACCCCCTTACGAGAATGTATGTATAATCCACAGTCGCTGGTTTTTCTGGAGCGTTATTCGACGCCGTCGGTCCGCGATACCTCATACCATTCAGTGGTATCATCGTCGTCCTTTCGCTCTTCTTGCTTTCCTTTACGCAGCCTCAACAAATCTACCAGCAATTCCTCTGTCAGTCGGTACTGTTCAGTATCGGGGCAACATTCGGGTGAGAACTTGTCAATTTTATTCAAAAAAAAAAAAAAAGCAACGTGTAGCATTTTATACTTATTCCCATCCTTTAACATTTTTTATCAACCTTTTGGCTATGGGCGCCGGCTAACGGCTAAACTACTACAGATTTTTCCCTGCTATAGCACTAATGTCCCATTGGTTCAAACTCAAGATGCCCTACGCCGTCGGATGTTTGATTTCTGGATCGAGTTTAGGAGGAATTCTATTCCCCATAATGTTACATAAACTTATCCCCCAGATTGGTTTCGGTACGATAAAACGAACTCACTAGTTCTTCCCCCCGCCTTTTTTTTTTTTTTTTTGGCGTTTTGCTAAAGTTTCCCATAGGATGGACGATTCGTGTGATTGCGTTTATCACCGTACTCTGCTATGGTGTTGCAATCCTCACAATTTACCCTCGCCGACCGACAAGACCTCTTCCTCGATTGACTCGGTTGTTGGATTTTAGAGGATTCAAGGACCCATGCTATGTCTTCCTCTCACTCGGGTGTTGGTTCGCAGTGTTCGCAATATGGAACCCGTTCTTCTATGTCGGGCTTTCTGCGGAAATGGCTAATCCAGGATCATCTCTCAACCCGTATTACCTTGCAATTCTGTGTACGACGTCGATAGTGGGAAGAGTATCTCCAGGTTTGATTGCACTTCGAGTCGGAAGGCGAGTTTCTTTTGTTTTTTTTTGTTTTTGTTCTGGCTTAGGTAAAAAAAAAAAAACTCGGGGGAGTTTTACATTAAAAATGTTGTTCAGGTTCAACCTCATGTGGATATCAACTTTTCTTTCCGCCATTCTCATCTTTGCTTTATGGTACACATCATTCAACGAGACCAATCTAGTGGTTTTTGTCGTTTTATACGGTATCGCTGCAGGACCTTTCTTTACGCTTATCCCCGTAGGTGGTGTTATCGTAACCCCCCCCCCCCCCCCCCCCGGCCCTGCGACTCTTGACCCCACTTGTCCTTTATTCTTTCAGCCGTGTGTCGCAATGTTATCACCCATTGATAAAGTCGGTGCTCGTCTAGGGTCAATGTACGCCTTCATGGCTTCCGCATGTCTCGCTGGAACGCCCATAGGTGGGATTTTTATTCGAACGCGGAGCGAAGAAAACTTCCGACATCTTATCCTGTTTTCGGTAAGCACTTTTGTTTCGGGTTCTTTTGGATTTATTACTTTAACAATAATCATATATTCAGGGCTTAATGTCGTTCATAGGAGCAGGATTCTTGTTCGCTGCAAGAATGATTAGGGATAAGAGAGTCTTTGCGATAATATGAGTTCCCGATCCTTTTTTTTTTTTTTTTCTATTTCCAACTCCGCATGTAATGGCGGTAAATCAGTGTTAGCATACAGTATTCGTGATAGGATAAGATAAGATAATAAATTATACTGGTGGAGGTCCGAATCGGAACCTCCCGACACTATAATATCTTATGAGCATTATATCAAATGCACCTTTTTTTTTTTTTTTTTCACTCTTTAATTAAGCAAAGGATTTCCGACTCGAGATTGAAACAGTTTTACAAATGATACATACAGCAAAGATGACTAAAAACCCTGAAGAAAAACATGTACAACAATGGTTCAAAAGGGGCTCCGAGGCAAGGGCTTTTCGGGTAGAACACGGGGAACCCGTTCGTTGTTCACGTATCGCGGAGGGAGTTCAACTATCTCAGCCTGTTCCTCGGGCATAGGAGACGCAACTCGACCCCCATCTTGATGTCTGACGAATACCCGCGCTCCAGTCATAACTGTAGCTCGGCTAACATTACTCCCTTCCCTACTGACTTCCACAGAGCCTGCGCCGTATCCGTACTGCATCAATGAGGAATCTCCGCTACATAGACCAGGAACAACAGTCAGCGGGGTGAATATGTAGCATTGAGAGAACAATGGACTCTGTACGCACAACATCTTTGTGGACCCACCATCCACCTGATTGCGCCATGGATGAACGTCCTCCATACTCTTGGAATTTCTCCGGTTTGAGCGCAGCCTTTCTAGCAGAAACGCAACCCCGACGAGGAAAAACCCGCCAAATAATCCACCCACACCAGCTCCGGCTGCAACAGATCGAGCCTTACTTTTCAATCTGTGGATTGCGTCAAAAAAAAAAAAAAATCTGCAAAAAAAAACGCCGCAAGAAGCGGACGAAATTTTTTTTTAGATAACGAACATTGTATCTGGAGCGAGACAAGTATCGACATCGGATCTACCGACACCCATAGGCCCATTTGCCCAAATAAGCCCTTCAGAGCTGACCAGAGAGAGCCAGAAAGGCATTGCGCGAGACTAAGGGGAAGTCCGTTAGAAAATGGGAGATGGTGGAAGGTAGAAGTTCGGACCAGTGATACTGTCCAGACGATCGGATCCATGGTATGTGATGTCATATTGTAGGGAGGGTGATTCGGGGGAGAGACCTGGAGAGCATATGAAACGCGGCAAGAAGTCGAAGGATTGAGTGACGGACCGTCAGAGTAAAGGGAGGCGTTCCGTTCAGTGGTTTTATCGATACGTCGTCGCACTATAGCAAGGCTTGTTAGCGACCTGAATATCTAGGACTAGGATGCAACTCGCCTGGTTTATAAATCCATTCTGCGACAGCGGACCGCCATCCACTATCCCTTGTATGCTCAAAAGCTGAGTTTGTGCTGGCATCGTTAGATTTTTGCACGTCGGACTGGCGATCGTTGAATTTTTTATCATGGTAAATGTGACTTGACACCCGCCCGGTAGACCATTCGAGTCGTACTGCAAACTGGGTAAAGAAATTTCCTCAAACTGGAGGATCGGAATAGTGGATTACCATGCATATCTGATACTAATAGGCCGACACGTCAGAGCCTGCATGCATTACAAAGAGAGCTTTTACTCACCTGAGTTCCAGGAGCAAACGGGACCGTGAAATCAAAGAATAAGTTCCCATCTCCAGCATCGCCCCCTGTGCCTGCATCGATGATAAATGGGAAGATAAACGTCCTATGTAAGTGCGGGTTGTGAAAATGATCGAGCCGATGTGAGATCAAATGCGAGCACGAACGATGTCAAGACTTGGAAAGAGTATGGTGCGACCGGGTTTTGACTGATGAGATGTGAGATGGTGATGGTTGGAGCAGAAGACACCTATGCGACTCACCCAGTTGCTCCCTGGCGGCCCCATATCAGACGGACGGTCTCACATTGTTCTGATTGTGTCGAGCGTCGTTAGCAACCCGATGAATCTTTCTCATCGAGTTCACCGGCTCACCCGTAACTGGTGTCTTCCCATAAGCGAAAAAAAAACCCTAGCAAGAGCTCTCGTTAATTTTTGACAAACCAGAGAAGGAAGCAGACGTACCGGCTCAATAAATGGCACCACCTCCGCAACCGCAAGTCCAAGAATCATCCACAAACACACAATCAACTCAAACTGTGCCATCGAGGCTGCGAATAAAGAAAAGAGCGACAAAAGTCACTGAAGGGATGAAGACTAGCTTCGTCGGGCGTAGAAAAAAGACGGAAACAACACCAGAAGATCTTGGTAGGGGCTGGCTCCAGTATTTATAGTGATGTGCAGAAAGCGCATGGAAACTGGCGCCCTCTAAAACAATCCCTGTCATTGTATAGAATATAGAAATGTGTGATGGAATGGTTCACTTTTACATAGCTTGATCTGTCGGTATCCAGGGTCTCATAGGTACCTTTATCAACAAAGCTGTATTCAGTGGCGGCAATATTATGTCTGAGGACGTCCAGTGAAGAAAGATGAGGGATTGGATCATGTTTCGCGCAAGACAGAATACACAGACTTGAAAATTATCAAGAAAACTTCGGGCGTGCTTGTCGACACAGGACATGACATGTTCGTAGTCGGCGCAAAAAGATCAGATTGGTACACCATCACGGTTTCATTGTAGCGTATGATAAGCATATGGAATCGGCCGAACCTCGATATTCGGGGCTCTGCTCGCCTCAGGCTCAGACGAGGGAAACCCCGGCCCTCGGAGCATTCTTCAGGTCGCCAAACGCATAAAAGCGAAGTTGCAGCCTATGAGGCTCTAGAGCTGGTGAGGCCATCGAAAACTTGTTGATCATGGTTGAGCCAAGTACAATTGATGCACGATGGTTGACCGAATCCAGGGAGTCGATAACGAGGAAAGATCGAGTGTCAATCATAGTTATGACCACACAGAGCAATACGGGGATATGCGAATCATGATGATATGTCAGAATGTCGGAAGCGAACTTGGGAGTCAAGAGCTCACCAGCGAAGCTCATGAAGCGACGACCATTTTTATGGCTTGAGCGACTGTATCTCAGTATGCAAAACTCGAGAGTAATGTAAAATTTGTGTTCAGGACCAGAATCTCTATATAAAAAAAGGATCGCGCTCACCGTGTTTCCCGTACTTAAATGTTTACGACCGCGCGATTTTCTTTTTACTTTGATATGAACAGTCGAAAAAGGACTTGTAAAAACGATGGGTTGAGATTAGTACCAATGTCAGAGTCGCTTGACAGTGACTTGACTTGATCCTTCGAAAGACGCGTCACGATCCTATCTTGGCCAGATAAGAGCGCAGGAAATGAGATAAGAGCGCAGGAAATGTAATTATAACTGTTGAAGCAAATAACACGTGACTTCAAGCCGACAATTTCGGCATGTTCGGCCATTTGTACGATCCAAGGCAAAAGCTTTAACATGTACGAGTTGCCACCTTGATCAGTGAGTTATGACAAGGTCCTCTACGTATTAAAAGGTATGAGCCGTTGACCGAATGACCTGAGCTCGATGTCATTGCCAAAAAACAAACAAACAAACAAACAAAAAAAACAAGGAATTTACTATATTACCGCAAAGATTCTCTTATGTCTGACCACCCTTGCTGCAAAAAAGAAAGCTGCCCCTATGACCGCCATTAAGCCCTGGTGACCCCAAAAAAATGAGTATCACCTCCGAATCCCGATAGTCGTAAGAGCTCGAACAAATGAAAAATAAATGCCTACCGAAAACAGGATGAGATGTCGAAAGTTGTCTACACTCCTCGTTCGAATGAATACACCCCCGATGGGTGTTCCTGCGAGACACGCAGAGGCCATGAAGGCATAGATTGACCCTGTTCGAGCGCCGACTTTTTCGATTGGTGATAGCGATGCTACACATAACTAAGAGTTTGGAGGGAAAATGGTGCGCATGAGCATGGAAAGGATAAGAGAAAGAGGTGTTTAGCTATCATGTCGGCTCTTACGGGAATAAGTGAGAAGAAAGGTCCTACAGCGACGCCGTATAACATCACGAATATCAATAGATTGGTCTCGTTGAAAGATGTGTACCATATAGCGAAGATGAAGATCGCGGAAAAAACGGTCGATATCCACATAAGATTGAACCTGAAACGTCGTTGGAGAAACTTGGGGATAATGGATGAAACGTATCATGACTTGCTTTCCAACCCGAGACGCAATCAAGCCCGGAGACAATCTCCCAATTATCGACGTCGTACTTAAAATGGTAAGATAATACGGATTAAGAGATGAATCCGAATCTGCCATTTTTGCGGAAAGTCCGACGTAGAAGAATGGGTTCCATATTGCAAATCCAGCAAACCAGCAGCCGAGCGAAAGGAAGAGGTAGCATGGGTCGGTGAAGCCTGCAAAATCAAGTAATTGGGTCAATCGAGGAAGAGGCTTTGTCGGTCGGCGGGGATAAATGATGAGGATTGCTATAAGATAGCAGAGTACGGAGATGAATGCGATTACACGGATTGTCCAATCTAAAAGTTCTTTAGGTCAGACTGTGGCAATTTGTAACAGCGAAGTAAAGCGCTCTATATCGTACCGAAACCAACTTGAGGGATAAGTCTTCCGAGAATTATGGGATAAAGGATTCCTCCCAAGCTCGATCCAGAGACTACACACCCTACAGCGTAAGGTAGTTTAAGTTTAAACCAATGGGACATCAGAGCGATCGCAGGAAAAAATCTGTATGATTATCGTATGGTATTTAAGTAAGATAAACGGGTAGTATAAGAGCTGAATAATATCTCACCCGAGTGCTCCCCCGATGCTGAACAGTACTGATTGACAAAGAAATTGTTGGTATATTTGCTGAGGCTTCGTAAATGATAGCAAGAGGAGGGATAGGACGACGATGATCCCGCTTAATGGCATAATATTCCGCGGTCCAACTGCGTCAAAGAGCGCTCCAGAAAACCCGGCCACTGTGTATGAAGGTCACGATGAAAAAAAAAAAACAAGCGAGAAACACATCGGCAATTGACTGACAAGTGTAAACAATGAATACTTGTAGGGCCCCGATCATAGAAATAAGTGTTGGAGAATAATTTGTCAGGTAAACGGCATTGTAATAGTCCGAAAAGGCGCCGTATCCATTTGCGAAGCTAGATCGAAACTGAGTCCGAGATGAATGAGAATACCGGTGAGATTGCATACCCGAATGTACTGAAAGCTACCAAAGTGGCTCCTACCATAGTGCTCCAAGCCTTAAGACCGCCGTCTGGAGGAGCGTACAGGTCCTCCGATGAGTCAACAACGAGAGTAGTGGGTTTTTCAACGCTGAAATTTTCGGGATCAGATGGGCGGGTCTCGTCGCGGCGGAAGAGCGTATGACGAGTAGAACATTCTTCAAATAGAGCCTTGCTCATATTTTCTTCTGGGTGAGGGGGGGCCAGGGTTATTACGCTACTCAAGGCTGTTTCGGGACAGTGATCAAATAGCATCGGTGGCGTGGCGTTTTGTTTCGTTCAAGCAAAGAGTAATGTTTTGAGAGCAAATGGGAAGGTCAGAAAACAAGCCCGCTTTTATGTGAGCCAGCAGATTTTCTTCCATGGTCCTCGAAGCCGATTAAACCTGGTTTGCTCTGTCCCCGGGAGTCGGGACTGTCGAAAATGTGAGTATACTTCCCGATATTATCCGGCTTATCAAAGAACCTGCTCCAACGCCGACAGGTCTGTATCATAAATCCTGCGCCGGAGGGCTAGTGGATGATTCCTCGCACTTTGATGGGCACTTTGAGGGCCAAGTTCGCAAACGATATTCCATATTCGACAACCTAGAGATACTGGCAAATATCCTAGATCTATGTTGCCCGGTGGAGCGCCGATGCTCCAGAGCCTGTTTGCGCCGAAATTAACATCACGCAGAGGCTAATACAGTGCATCAGTTATAAGTAGGTGAGAGGCCATTCTGCCAATAGCTGGCGCATTATGAGGAGGGTACTATGCGTTCTACACACCGTGTGAGCCGCAAGCGTGTCGGGAAGAAGCATGCTACCACAAGTTGCGCTTGCGGTATGTTCATGCCTTACGCTTTGTTGAAAAACGCATGCAATAAGTCAAAGGCTGAGGAACGATACACCGGAGGTAGCGGTCCGATGCCGGGGGGTTAAACCTTTCACGTGCTGTACACGTGAACAATTTTTTCTTCTTTTTCTTCGTCACCACTCCAAATGGTTTGAAACTCCCTTACTGTTTTACTTCCCATTCCTGACGGACGTTCACGCGTAAACAGGCAGCACAGGCTACTTTCAAGTCCATTAAGTCGGTCTTCCCTCTTTTTGACCGTGTCCTAGTCCAAAGATTCAAACCAGAGACTGTAAGTTCAACAGCTTTACGTGCGACATGACTACTCCCTTAAGATTTTATCTAGAAAACCGCTTCTGGAGTCTTTCTTCCCACTTCCGCTATATCAAATCCTCTTCCAGAAGCTACCGTCGTCGCTGTTGGCCCTGGTGCTCCAGACAAAGATGGGAAAGTTGTACCTACGACTGTGAAGGCTGGGGATCGAGTTCTTCTTCCAGAGTGGGGTGGAAGTGCTATTAAGATTGGAGATGACGTGTGTTTGACCTTATTTTGTCTTGCTCTTTATATACTGACTTGCACCTGCCTCCAGGAATACCATCTATTCAGAGACTCGGAAATTCTCGCCAAGATACAAGAGTAGATGGGAACCAACGTTCATACCGTTCATACGTTGTCTTGTCATGCCTCGTGCTTTCTAAAGCTGCTAGCTGGCCAGAGGATAGGTTATACCTTCGGAGGACACGAAGTAAAAAGGAAGGGAAAACCCACCAAAAATTACATGTTTTGCGTTGGTTTCCGTTCACAATTCGATTTTTTTCGTCTTAATGGAAGAACCATCTTCACCCCGTAAGCAGTTTGTTTGACTTCCGACAAAGGTGGATTGGGTACAGTATTCCTTCGGAGTCTTGTGACATAGAGCAGTGTTTACGAGTGCATTTAAGGCAGTACAATATAACCTCAATGGCCAGTTGAAAACCATAGTAGGCTCCCCTTTCTTTGACATATTGATGAGAGCCTTTTGTCCAGACTCGTACGGATCGCACGGATATGCCTCGTTTCCGTTTGTTTGTGTAGACTATTTTCGTCCTTTCTCAGCTAAGTCCGAAGCTGAAACTGGTCCCAAAATGCTTCGCCCTCACTTCTTATCTTTAATCCCATGGGTTCAAGTTCAAAGGAAAATGTATGGATGTACATTTTCACACAAGTTGTGTGCAGCGTGGCGAACTCCGCTCAAAGCTGGCCCTAGCTATCCTGATTAGGCGTCTGGTTCCATTTCCCCAGCATTTGTCCCCGAATTGTCACACATGCGGTTTGAAAATGTTCGGATTTAGACAGGAGAGGTAGTCGGTGAGTGAAGGCTCAATCAAGCCTATATTTTAACTCCGCCAAAATACGATGCTCAAAGAAGCAAGCAATCTTGCGACGCTCTGGCCAGGCTCAAATGTTTCTACAATTTCAATTTCCATTCCCTAGACGCTTGATCGGCTTGTGGCCGCCAAATTTCGGCGGGTCAACAGCCAAGCCGCAAGCCGCAAGCTAGGGTCATTTGCGTCCCAAGTGTATTGTGATTTATCCCGAGCTTACTCAATACAAAACTGGGAAAGCCGGGCGATTCAAATGTATAGATTACTGATACAGTTTAGGGTTAGGGTTAGCGTGCCGTGTTGAAAAAAATAGAATGAGCCCGTCCGACCCAAAGAGACTACTGCAACATCTCTTTGAGCAGGAAAACGGGACTAGGAAAAGATTATGACAGTGTACTCATCTGCACCCCATAAAGCGGAGAGAGATTCGTACAACCGACTCGAACCCAACGAAAACTCGTTTGGGTCCTCATCGCTCACAGCCAGAATATCGCCAAGGAACATGAAGGCTGGATCTGTGCCGTCAAGAAATATGAAGAATCCTGGGAGGGGCAGATTGTCTGCTTTTATACTTGCAAGAAGTGCGCACGGACCAAGATGATATGCATTGCGGTCCCGAGAAAATGTGTCATTCACGGTTCTGACTCTTTGAATTTGGCAGTCTCTGCGTGAGCGGATAAAAGATCAAACGATAAATATCCTCATCAAGATCAGCAATAATACAATCTTGTAATTTCCCGTATTCTAGAATACAGTACCTGCGAGTGTCTGCGCGACGCCCTGAGCCCAAAACACGTTTGCAGCACCTAGATATAGGGAAACGTCAGTTATACCAACGAGAAGATTATATATCATTGATAGAACGTACTCGTGGTATGAAGATTGTTACTGAAAAGAAAGAAAATCACGTCCATGAACGAAATTCTCGCAGCAAAACTAAATACATAACTCACATCCAGAAGAGATTCGAGGCATCTCCAAATGAAGTTGCATCTTTGAAACCAAATGCGGTAGGGTTGTTGAGGATGGTAGTAAATGCGGCGTTGGCATCCCAGATAAAGGTCTTGACCTTTTGAGTGCAACGGAAACCGATCATAAGGGTGCAAAGAAGGTGTAAAAATAAAGTAGGACGTACGCCAGAATGAG